>CM055066.1:44130558-44206275 GCA_029204045.2 Tillandsia leiboldiana | reverse complement strand
AAGGCCCCTTTGTATATGCACGGCGTCTCAAACTACAAAGTGCTCAAAGGATTATTTTCTTTGCCACGTATAGTTACATATATATCTCTAACCACATCAGTTGGGGTCTCGTAACACATACCCCCAAACAATCACGGTGACATTCTAGCATTCACTTAGAGCATTAGAGGCGCTATGTTTGGAAAGGATAAAAATCACAGGTTTTGAAAGCGCATCCAAACGATGCCCCATGTTGTGAAACAGTTCGTAAACACATAATCCCACAAGGTTTATAAAGCTTGTGCCCACACGACACCCCGTTTAAAATTTTTTCGCAAACGGTTTCTTTGTTTTTCATCGTTCAAAACGGCCAAGTAAGAGAGAACGTAGTATTCATTCATTATTCAAAAGAAAGGAAAGAAAGGGCAACATCCACTTCGACCCCACGGGGGTGTCGCAATCCACAACTAGCCACCATGAATAATAAAAGAAAAGGGAAAGAAGAGTCACTGTATCTGCAGTCACCCATAAATCAGATCAGCACCCTAACGTCCTCACGGCGCCCTAGCACTCGCCCCTGGACGAACCTGTCACGAAGTGGGAAGTCAGTGACTAGAAATAGCATGATAAGCGTAGTAAACAAAGATAAGGCAAACCAACAAACACCGGAGCAACTATCCCTCCCATGCACCTTCCACCTAACCACACCCTGTATCATTACGACATCGGGCACCTTCCCCGATGCCCACCGCCGAGCACCTGCCTCACAAAGCAACATCGGGCACCTTCCCCGATGCCCACCGCCGAGCACCTGCCTCGGCCGCCGAGCACCTGCCTCGACGTCACCGCTCACACCCCCCACCCATGGGGTGGCCCCATTCCTAACGCCACCTCCGCGTGGGGTTACACGGGTCAACGTACCACTTTCCGGAAAAGCACACCCTTGCGGTGGCCAAACCGCGGTGTGCGTGTAGCAAATTTGAGCCCCAGATTGACATTGAGTATCATAACATAACATAACAGGGTTAGTGCATAAACAGAAGGAGACTGACATTCCACCTTGCCCCAACATGCTATTTCTAACAGTTAAACCCCCATGCCCGAAACCCCCGGGAACGTACCCACCTTGTGTGCGTCGTCCCTGCGTTCGTCCAGTCGCGTCTGTGCTCCAGTCGCCAACAGCGCCCCGCACTCATGAAGGAACATAGGCAAATCGAGACTTAGAAGTCCGAAACTTACAACGGACTCCCTACAGCGTGCGGCGGAGTTCTTCGCACGGCACCGGGCCGTGCGACGAACACCATGCCAGGGCGCAGGCCCCGCGCGGCACCAGCCCGCGCGGCGCCCCTCATGCGGCGGCCCGCGCGGGCCGAGCGCCGCGCGGGCGACGCGGCCCGCGGGGCGGGGCGAACCCGGCGCGGCACCAGCCCGCGCGGGCGCCCCTCCTGCGGGCGGCCCACGCGAGGTCCCGAGCGGCACGCGCGGGCGCGGCTGCACGGGTTGCGGGGCGACCACGCGAGGCAACAGCCACCCGCGCGGCGCCCCTCCTGCGGCGGCCCCGGCGCGGGCCGGAGCCGCCGCGTTGGGCGGCTGCCCGGCGGTGCGGGGCGACCCCGCGCGGCACCAGCCCGCGCGGGCCGCCCCTCCTGCGGGCGGCCCCGCGCGCAGACGTGCAGCGCGGGCGCGCTGCCCGCGGTGCGGGGCGGCCCCGCGCGGCACCAGCCCGCGCGGGTCGCCCCTCCTGCGGGCCGGCCCCGCGCGGCCGAGCGCCGCGCGGGGCGCGCGGCCCCGCGGTGCGGGGGCGGCCCCGCGCGGCACCAGCCCGCGCGGGCGCCCCCCTCCTGCGGCGGCACCGCGCGGCCGAGCCCGCGCCGGGCGCGCGGCCCGCGTGCGGGGCGGCCCCGCGCGGCACCAGCCCGCGCGGCGCCCCCTCCTGCGGGCGGCCCCCGCGCGGCCGAGCGCCGCGCGGGTGCGCGGCCCGCGGTGCGGGGCTGCCCCGCGCGGCACCAGCCCGCGCGGGCGCCCCCTCCTGCGGGCGGCCCCGCGCGGCCGAGCGCCGCGCGGGCGCGCGGCCCGCGGTGCGCGACGGCGCCGGGCCTCCTCCCTCCTCGTGACCAACAAAAGAAAGAAAGAGGGAGATTCCCCCGAACGAAACGCGTCCGACTCACCTTGATGTGCGAAAGAGGAGGAAGAGAGGGATCGTCCGCTTGCCTCCACCGGTCCACCCTTGCGGTGTGCTTGGTTTCTCTTTGCCGGCGGCTACGAGGGAGGAAGAAAAAGAAAAGAGGCGGCCACCAAAAGAAAAATAAGAGGAACCCTAATCCTCTTTCCCTCACGGCTACATATATATACTAAGAGAATTAGGGTTTACCTTAAAAGGTGTGCGGCTGCCAACACGGATCCCGAGGGCGTCTAAGGGGGACCCAACTTCGAGAATTAATTCTGGTCAGACCGGGAGTCGGAAAAATAAACCGATCGCGCCCACGCGCTCCGTTCCGCGAGCTCTACCGCCTAAAATTATTTGCGGGCCCCGACGGTCTGTCCGGAAAAATGCCAAAAAATGAGGCCCCGGTCAGGCATTACAAGAAGAGGGTGACCAGAAGGGTTAAGGAAAAGCCGGGTCTTACACCACTTACCGCTAAAAACAAGTTTCGTCCCCGAAACTTAATCTTCCCCCAGCGGCGAACAGGTCCCGGGTAGCACTCCCTCAGTCTTTGACTCGGGTTCCCAAGTTGCCTCACGCTCTTCTTGATTGCTCCAAAGCACCTTTACGTAGGGAATCGTCCGACTACGCAGCTTTTTGTCCTCCCGGCTAGGATCCGCAACTGGTACTTCCGCGAAACTTAGATCCTCCTTGAGTTCAATCGCGGAGGCGTCAAGCACTCGCGATGGGTCGGGGAGGTATTTCCGAAGCATGGATACGTGGAACACATCATGAACGCGGTCAAGGTTCGGCGGGTAGGGCGAGGCGGTAGGCTACCGGGCCGATGCGCTCCAGAATCTCAAACGGCCCTATGTACCGCGGGCTCAGCTTGCCCCTCAACCCAAACCGCTTCACCCCCTTCGACGGCGACACCCGCAGTAACACGTGCTCTCCCACCTGGAATTCCAAGTCGCGACGTCTCTGGTCCGCGTAACTCTTTTGCCGGCTCTGGGCGGTCGCCAAACGTCGCCTGATGAGGCGCACCCTTTCCTCTGTCTCGGCCACTAGGTCCGGCCCCAAAAACTTTCTCCTCCCCCAGATCGTCCCAGCAGATCGGGGATCTACAGCGTCTGCCGTACAACGCTTCGTACGGCGCCATCTTAATGCTCGCTTGGTAGCTGTTGTTATAAGCGAACTCTGCAAGGGGTAGGTAGCGCGACCATCCATCTCCCAAATCCAGCACGCACGCCCGAAGCATGTCCTCGAGTATCTGGATCACCCGCTCGGATTGCCCGTCCGTCTGGGGGTGAAAGGCTGAGCTGAAGTGTAACTTGGTCCCCAAGGCTCGTTGTAGACTCTTCCAAAAGTTCGAAACGAACCTCGTGTCCCTGTCCGAGGTGATCGTCGTTGGCACCCCGTGCAGCCTTACAATCTCGCTGAGGTAGACCTGTGCCAGCCGGTCACGTGTCCAGGTCGTGTGGATGGGTAGGAAGTGAGCTGACTTCGTTAGCCGATCCACGACAACCCAGATAGCGTCGTGTCCCTGTTGCGAACGGGGGAATCCGGTGACGAAGTCCATTGTGACTTGCTCCCACTTCCATTCGGGCACGGGTAGAGGTTGCAATTTCCCCGCCCGGCCGCTGATGCTCGGCTTTCACCTGTTGGCAAATCAAACAGTGAGCCACGAACAGCGTCACATCTCCCTTCAATCTTGGCCACCAGAAGGTCTGTCGGATATCCCGGTACATCTTGGTGCCTCCAGGGTGCGCCACGTAGGGGGCGCAATGTGCTTCAGTCAGGATTTCTTTCTTTAGATCCGGCAGATCGGGCACGCAGATCCGCCCTCGGAACCGAAGGGTGCCGTCCGTTCCCACTGCAAAGTCTCCTTCTTGCTCCGGTGAAATCCTATCTCGTTCCAGCTGGTAGCTGCGGATCCGCACCTTGCCTTCCCGAATCCTCTCCAATAGGGTCGGCGCGACTGTTAGGGTCAACAGTCGCTCAACCGTCCCTGCTGGTACCACTTCCAACCTCAATCGTGAAAATTCCGCGATCAAGTCGTTCTGCTGCGTGATCGCGCCCGCCGAAGTTCCTTCTGCTTGTCCCTTTCGGCTTAGAGCGTCGGCTACCACATTTGCTTTCCCCGGGTGGTACTGGATGGTTAAGTCGTAGTCCTTCAGTAGCTCCAACCACCTCCTCTGCCGTAGGTTAAGCTCCTTCTGGGTGAAAAGGTACTTAAGGCTTTGGTGGTCCGAGAACACGTTGCAATGTACACCGTAGAGGTAGTGCCTCCACAGTTTCAGAACGAAGACCACTGCGGCAAGCTCCAAGTCATGGATCGGGTAGTTCTGTTCGTAATCCTTGAGTTGTCTTGAAGCATAGGCAATGACTCTTCCTTGCTGCATTAGTACTCCTCCCAGTCCTATTCGCGATGCATCGCAGTAGACTTCGTAGTCTTCTCCAGGGGTTGGTAAGGCAAGCACAGGCGCTCTTGTTAACCGTTTCTTAAGTTCTTCAAAGCTCTCTTGGCATTGGACCGTCCATATGAACTTTACTCCTTTCCGGGTTAGGCGGTTCAGAGGGTCGCAATCTTCGAGAAACCCTCCACGAAACGTCTGTAGTATCCCGCAAGGCCCAAGAAGCTGCGCACCTCTGTCACTGTGGTCGGCTGGGGCCAGTCGGTCACCGACTCCACCTTCTTGGGATCCACTGCGACTCCTGCTGCTGAAATGATATGCCCTAGAAACCCCACTTCGCGAAGCCAGAATTCGCATTTCTTAAGTTTTGCGAACAACTCCTGCTCCCTAAGGGTCTGTAGAACAATTCGAAGGTGCTCCTCGTGCTTCTCATCGGTGGTGGAGTAAATCAGGATGTCGTCGATGAAGACCACAACGAACTGATCCAGGAAGGGTCTGAAAACTCGGTTCATCATGTCCATGAACACCGCTGGGGCATTGGTAAGCCCGAACGGCATTACTGTGAACTCGTAATGGCCATACCGAGTCCGGAATGCCGTCTTCGGAATATCCTCGTCTCGAACTCTGAGCTGGTGGTAGCCCGACTGCAGGTCGATTTTTGAAAAGACAGTTGCACCCCGCAGCTGGTCAAAGAGGTCATCAATCCTAGGTAAGGGGTACTTGTTTTTCACTGTGACTTGTTGATTTCCCGGTAGTCGATGCACAACCGCAAGCTCCCGTCTTTCTTTCGTACAAAGAGTACAGGTGCGCCCCAAGGGGACACACTCGGTCGGATAAACCCCTTGTCCAGAAGGTCCTCTAGCTGCGCCTTAAGTTCCTTCAGCTCCGCGAAGGCCATCCTGTAGGGGGCCTTCGTGATTGGTCGAGTGCCGGGTGGAAGCTCAATGGGAAGACAACTTCTCGCTCGGGGGGTAATCCAGGTAGTTCGGCCGGAAAAAACATCTGGGAAGTCCCTCACCACAGGGATGTCGGGGAGTGCCGTGGAGGATCCGGCGGCCAGGGCCACCGACACCAAGTAGGCCATACACCCGCCCTCTACCAGCTTCCTGGCTCGGGATGCAGGAATCATGGAAGAAAAGGAAACGCTCTTGCAAGCCAAGTACACGTTCTCCGGAAAATCGGGGTACATCAGTCGTACCTCGCGCTTCTCGCAGTCTATGACCGCAAGGTACCACGTGAGCCAATCCATTCCGAGCACTACTTCATACTCTTTCAATGGAATGACTACCAGATCCCAGGGGCACGGAAGCCTTCCCATCCATATAGGGCAGGAAGGCACCATGTTGCGTGCCTCCAAGGATCCCCCCGCGGTGTGTACGGTCATCAAACTGGGTAAGGGTCTCAACTCAAAATCATGGGTCAGTGCGAAGTCTCGGGACATAAACGAGAGGGTCGCTCCGGTGTCAAAAAGGGTTCTAGCGCGATAAACAGAAGCAAGAGTGATACCTGCGACGACGTGCTCAGACGGGTGCGTCTCCTGCTGACCCATCGAATAGACGCGGCCTCCCGAAGGCGGTGGCTTTTCCCCTACAGATCGGGGTGCTGGCGGTCTGGGGGCTGACGTCATTGGCGCTTTCCCCCGCCCTGCGTGCTGGGGTGAAGGCACGGAGGCTGCTGAAGATGTGGTGCCTTGGTTCAGGGGACAGTTGAAACGGAAGTGTCCCTGCTTGCCACATCGGAAACAATGGTCCTGTCTCTTGGAGCAATCCATCACTCGGTGCGCCCCGCCGCAGATCACGCATGAGCGGTCCTCCGGGCGTTGTCCCTCTCCCGGTGCTCCCCTGGTCCTTTGCTGGGGCCTCCACCGCTTAGGGGGCCGATTCCCGCTGGAGGAGCCCCCTCCCCCTGAAGCCGTCTGGGTCCGCTTCCTGTCGTCTTGCTGGTGGGAGCCTTCCCTTCGGGCGCGCGTGACGGCAAAGCCTCGCTCCACGATGGTGGCTCGGTCGACCACCTTCTGAAAGGTATGCAGATCCGCCGCGTCCACCACTTGGAAAATGTCAGTCCTCAATCCATCCACAAACAGTTGTGCCTTATGGGATTCGTCCCGAATGACGAACGGGACACAGTTCGCCAGTCTCACGAACTCCCTCTGGTACTCCATTACTGTTTTGGTTCCCTGCCTGATGTGGTTTAGGTCGTCCTCCAGTTGTTTCTTCACGCTGTTGGTAAAGAACGCCCCGAATAGCTGCTGTTTAAAGGTAGTCCATGACGGAAGGGTAGCGCCCGACGCAGAGTCGGGGCGTACGGTCTTCCACCAAATGCGGGCGTTCCCCTCGAGCAAGTGGGCGGCCAGGGGGACCCGCTCATGGTCTTCCATCAATAGGTCCTCGAATAATTTCTCCATCGTATCCACCCATTTCTCCACAACCCAGGGGCCCGTCGTGTCCCCCTCGAACGTTGGCGGATCGTATTTCTTGAAGTCGGCCAGGTTGGCGCGCACACGGTCTCGCTCGTTTGGTAGGTTCGCCCCCTCCTTCGCGACGTTGGCGGTCGCGGCGGGAGTGGGTAACACTACCGTCACACTCGGAGCAATTCCGACGATTGGTGTCGCCGCCGGCCCTGCCGTTGCCGTCGAAGGGGCCACCTCTGGGGCCGAGGCCCGGGTGGGGGCAGCCCCTCCTTCGGTCTCCATCACCGGTGCAGCTGGCCCCGGGAGAGGGCCCGGGGCAACCTCTGCCGTCGCAGCGGCCTGCTGTTGCTGCGTCAGTTGGCGCACGCGGTCGTTCAGGGCTGCCAACTGTTCCGCCATCTCTTGTAGCTGCTGCCTTAGGAGCTGATTCTCCGCAGTCATCGCTTCCGCTGCGTCCGCCCCCCGTGTCCTCGGCTGTGGATCTAGTCCTGGCCATGATCTGAACATTTGCACGAACCAGTTACTCCTAGTTTAAATAAGACGGCACGCCACTAGTGCTGGCACTAGAGGGAGAAAAGAAAAGAACACTAATTCCCTCCCCCCTTTTTCCCCCAACGAGCACTCGCGTTTTATTTATCCCGTGTTCACTTTATTACTCAGTAGCCAGAGTATTGCGCCCGTGGATGTTAGGCCCCGACTGTTGTGGTTAAAGTTTACCGCTCTGATACCATCTTAATCTGTCACGCCCCGGGGGTTCGAATCGCGCGGAAGAGGAGCCACCGATGCCCCTGATTCAGCCATATATTTTTTTTGTAAAACATTACTCCCCGGCGCGTGCACAGACCCGCCGCATACACAAATTCGCTCTGCAAATGAGCAGAGGCCCCTTTGTATATGCACGGCGTCTCAACTACAAAGTGTCTCACAAGGCGTAGTACATACAATCTCTAACCACATCAGTTGGGGTCTCGTACACATACAACCAAACAATTCACGTGACATTCTAGCATTCACTTAGAGCATAGAGGCCGGTGTTTTGAAAGGATAAATAATCACAAGGTTTTGAAAGCGGCATCCACACGATGCCCTCGTTTGTGAAAACAGTTCGTAAACACATAAATCCCACAAGGTTTATAAAGCTTGGTGCCCACACGACACCCACGTTTTAAAAATAGTTTTCGCAAACGGTTTTCTTTGTTTTTCATCGTTCAAAACGGCCAAGTAAGAGAGAACGTAGTATTCATTCAATTATTCAAAAAGAAAGGAAAGAAAAGGGCAACATCCACTTCGACCCCACGGGGGTGTCGCAATCCACAACTAGCCACCATGAATAATAAAAGAAAAGGGAAAGAAGAGTCACTGTATCTGAAGTCACCCATAAATCAGATCAGCACCCTAACGTCCTCACCGGCGCCCTAGCACTCGCCCCTGGACGAACCTGTCACGAAGTGGGAAGTCAGTGACTAGAAATAGCATGATAAGCGTAGTAAACAAAGATAAGGCAAACCACAAACACCGGAGCAACTATCCCTCCCATGCACCTTCCACCTTAACCACACCCTGTATCATTACGACATCGGGCACCTTCCCCGATGCCCACCGCCGAGCACCTGCCTCACAAAGCAACATCGGGCACCTTCCCCGATGCCCACCGCCGAGCACCTGCCTCGGCCGCCGAGCACCTGCCTCGACGTCACCGCTCACACCCCCCACCCATGGGGGCCCCCATTCCTAACGCCACCTCCGCGTGGGGTACACGGGTCAACGTACCACTTTTCCGGAAAAGCACACCCTTGCGGTGGCCAAACCGCGGGTGTGCGTGTAGCAAATTTGAGCCCCAGATTGACATTGAGTATCATAACATAACATAACAGGGTTAGTGCATAAACAGAAGGAGACTGACAATTCCACCTTGCCCCAACATGCTATTTCTAACAGTTAAACCCCATTCCCGAAACCCCCGGGAACGTACCCACCTTGTGTGCATCGTCCTGCGTTCGTCCAGTCCGTGTCTGTGCTCCAGTCGCCCACAGCGCCCCGCACTCCTGAAGGAACATAGGCAAATCGAGACTTAGAAGTCCGAAACTTACAACGACTCCCTACAGCGTGCGGCGGAGTTCTTCGCACGGCACCGGCCCGTGCGACGAACACCCTGCCAGGGCGCAGCCCCGCGCGGCACCAGCCCGCGCGGCGCCCCTCCTGCGGCGGCCCCGCGCGGCCGAGCGCCGCGCGGGCGCGCGGCCCGCGGTGCGGGGCGACCCCGCGCGGCACCAGCCCGCGCGGGCGCCCCTCCTGCGGGCGGCCCCGCGCGGCCGAGCGCCGCGCGGGCGCGCTGCCCGCGGTGCGGGGCGACCCCGCGCGGCACCAGCCCGCGCGGCGCCCCTCCTGCGGGCGGCCCCGCGCGGCCGAGCGCCGCGTGGGCGCGCTGCCCGCGGTGCGGGGCGACCCCGCGCGGCACCAGCCCGCGCGGGCGCCCCTCCTGCGGGCGGCCCCGCGCGGCCGAGTGCCGCGCGGGCGCGCTGCCCGCGGTGCGGGGCGGCCCCGCGCGGCACCAGCCCGCGCGGGCGCCCCTCCTGCGGGCGGCCCCGCGCGGCCGAGCGCCGCGCGGGCGCGCGGCCCGCGGTGCGGGGCGGCCCCGCGCGGCACCAGCCCGCGCGGGCGCCCCCCTCCTGCGGCGGCCCCAGCGCGGCCGAGCGCCGCGCGGACGCGCGGCCCGCGGTGCGGGGCGGCCCCGCGCGGCACCAGCCCGCGCGGGCGCCCCCTCCTGCGGGCAGCCCCCGCGCGGCCGAGCGCCGCGCGGGTGCGCGGCCCGCGGTGCGGGGCGGCCCCGCGCGGCACCAGCCCGCGCGGGCGCCCCCTCCTGCGGGCGGCCCCGCGCGGCCGAGCGCCGCGCGGGCGCGCGGGCCCGCGGTGCGCGACGGCGCCGGGCCTCCTCCCTCCTCGTGACCAACAAAAGAAAGAAAGAGGGAGATTCCCCCGAACGAAACGCGTCCGACTCACCTTGATGTGCGAAAGAGGAGGAAGAGAGGGATCGTCCGCTTGCCTCCACCGGTCCACCCTTGCGGTGTGCTTGGTTTCTCTTTGCCGGCGGCTACGAGGGAGGAAGAAAAAGAAAAGAGGCGGCCACCAAAAGAAAAATAAGAGGAACCCTAATCCTCTTTCCCTCACGGCTACATATATATACTAAGAGAATTAGGGTTTACCTTAAAAGGTGTGCGGCTGCCAACACGGATCCCGAGGCGTCTAAGGGGGACCCCAACTTCGAGAATTAATTCTGGTCAGACCGGGAGTCGGAAAAATAAACCGATCGCGCCCACGCGCTCCGTTCCGCGAGCTCTACCGCCTAAAATTATTTGCGGGCCCCGACGGTCTGTCCGGAAAAATGCCAAAAATGAGGCCCCCGGTCAGGCATTACAAGAAGAGGGTGACCAGAAGGGTTAAGGAAAAGCCGGGTCTTACACCCTCAAAAGTTTATGGTAGGCTAAAACAAAATCTTCACCTTCGGAATTATCCGATTCATCGTCCGTTGCTGATTTTCCAATTTGGGAGGAGTTGGACAATGACTCAGATGTGCTTGCCATAAAGCATATGAACGGTGAAGATGTGGACGCGTGGAATGCCGTTGCGTTGTTTTCTTCATCACTTGAAGATGACTCATTTGACGTTGAGGTGTCATCCCAAGTGACGGCTTGCATCGCTTTCTTCTTTGCCGGATTCTTATTGGGACACTCCGTTGAGATATGGCCGTATCCTCGGCACTTGAAGCACTGGACATGTCCCTCTGAGTTTTTCTTATCCTTTGAAAAACTCTCTTGCTTTCTTGACTTAAAGCTTGAATTCCCTTTGCCTTTCTTCGACTTTACGAAGGATGAGGTTTTGCCAGAATTACCCCTTCGAAAGTTTCGGCGAAATTTCCTCGTCAAGAGAGCAAGTTGCTTCTCGAAATCCTCCATAGATAGGTTCTCGTCATCGTCTGAGGAGGATGAATCTGCGTCTTCTTCTTTTGTTGTTTTCAACGCATAACCTGAAGACTTAGAAGAGGATGCCTTTCCAGAAGAATAGTTAGTAGGAAATGTCATTTCATAAGTTTGTAATGAACCAACTAATTCTTCTACACGGATTTCGTCCGGGTGTTTAATTGTTTCAATGGCCGTAACCTTGGAACGAAATCTTTCAGGAAGAGTTCTTAAAATCTTTCTTACAATTTTAAATTCTGGAATTTTCTCTCCCAAGTTAGCACATGAATTCACGATGTCTTGCAATCGTGTGTAATAATCTGTGAACAATTCATTTTCTGCCATGAAAATGGAGTCAAACTTGCTCGTAAGCATTTGCAGTTTTTGAATCTTCACAAGGTTAGTTCCCTCATGTGTAACTTGAAGAACATCCCAGATTTCTTTCGCAGTCTCTCATGCCGAGACGCGAGAGAACTCAGTTTGTGACAAGGCATTAAATAAAGCGTTAATTCCTTTGCCATTGTAAGAAGATGAATCAATCTCTTCCTTGGTCCATTTCGACCTAGATTTGATGGTGCGAACATCAGCAATAATTTCCGTTGGATTTGACCATCCTAACTCGATAGATTGCCACACCCGTTCGTCGATGGAAATTAAAAAGGCTTAAATCCGTACTTTCCAGTAGGCATAATTTGTTCCATCGAAGAATGGGGGTCTGTTGATGTTTCCACCTTCAACCATTGTTTACAACCCTATTCCCGCTTTGATACCAATTGTTGGGTTATGATAAAATATAGATCTAAATAGGGGAAAAAACACCTAGAGGGGGGGTGAATAGGTGTAAACAATAAACACTCAAAAATCGTTGCGCAATAAAACCCAATGCGGAAATGAAAATATAACACGCAAGATTTTTACGTGGAAAACTCTAAAACCGGAGTAAAAAACCACGGGACTGATAACACGGCGAAATCCACTAGAATTAACACACGTACAAAGGTGATATACCGTACTCACAGACGACTCGACCTTTTTCCATACGCTCCTAGTAGATCTTCTCCGCTCGCTCCGCAACGCTCCTCGAATCCATGATTAGCGTCCAACGCCGAATCTTTGGCATCCAACGTCGAATCCACGACGTCCAACCGAATCCACGGTCTTCATCCAGTAGCACGTCTCGAATCCACGAATGTACCTCGCTCCGAATCCACGAGAGCGGTAGCACCTTGAATCCACAAGGCCACGCGAGTCGACGCGCCAATTTTGGGAAAATCGTTGTTTTTTGGGTGGTGATGATCCGCCGAATACTTAGATCAAAGATAGATCGGAAATACCATCTAAGTATTCATTAATTTGATTCTACTCAAAATTTGAGTATGAAAACCTAGAATCAAATTAATCAATATAGATGAAGAAACATAGAATTAAATCTAGTTATTTCCTTTCTTCTCTATATGTGGATTTCTCTTTTTGACCGTATTTTGGATTACCCTAAAAAAGAATCGTAGGGTTTATTTATAGGTTAGAAACCGTTGGAAGAGGATAAGAATCAAAAACTGACCTAATCTGGAATTTTTCAGGACGACGGTCCGGACTGGAATTGGCGGTCCGGACTGTCGTGGCTAAACAGACAATTTCCAGAAAAACATACGTTCGGGGTCCGGACTGAAGTACCCGGTCCAGACTGTTCATACATTTCAGCAAAAACCCATGTTCGGGGTCCGGATCAGAATTGGCTTTGTTCCGGACTGGATTAGCGCATGAACTGACAACGTTCGGGGTCCGGACTGCAGTGCCTGATCCGGATCCTGAACATGTCCCATGTCCAGTTTTTTATTTTTATGCAATTAAAAATTCATCCAAGTGTTTCTACACTATAAGAAGTATTCAGATCATCAAAATTAATTAGTTAAACGTACATGATCCTTTTGAATTCTTCTTTCTTGAGATTGAGGTATATGATCCAAACTTCTTAATCTTCAATCTTCAAGACTTAACACTTTCACGAAATACGCCAAAACAAATTCCTTAACAATCTCCCCCTTTGGCGGTTTCGTGACAAAACAAAAATTCACTCAAAAAAATTCAAAAAGATATTTTTGTTGCTATCACCATACAACAAAAATTTACATTTGAGAACCAAGAATTAAGTACATGAGATAAACTCCTAAAACAGACTCTAGACTTAGACATCTGTAATCTCTGCAAAAGAAATCATTCTTGCCAAAAGAGATCGTTAAATACCTCAAGAATATTTAGCATTCAAAACCAAACAGAGATAGAGTTTATACTTACCATGACATTTGTGAACTCAGATATGTATTAAGATCATAATCAGAAATAGACATATCTTCTAAGCATTAAAATCCAAATGTCATAAGTTTGTTAGTAATCAAACAACTTGTTAGTAATAATACATGCCCAAATAGTTAGTCGAATAGTTAGTCGAGGCATGCATTCAAAACACAATACAGAACCAAAAGTTGTTTTGATACTTACCTTCAAAGTTCAAAAGTTCTCACACCATTGTAACCATTGTTCCAATTGCCATTGTTCCAATTGTTCTTATATCTCTCCCCCTTTTTGTCACTAAAGTAGCCAAAATTACAAAAATAAAAAGGGAGTGATAAAAGTGCAAAAATAAAAGGTAAGAACTAAAACTTAAAAACCTGCAAAACAAAAAGA
This sequence comes from Tillandsia leiboldiana, assembly GCA_029204045.2. Lineage (NCBI taxonomy): Eukaryota > Viridiplantae > Streptophyta > Magnoliopsida > Poales > Bromeliaceae > Tillandsia > Tillandsia leiboldiana. The sequence goes on along the minus strand of CM055066.1, from coordinate 44,192,688 downwards.
TATGTTAGAAAGAAAATCAGTTGTCAGACTCAGAATCCTCAGAGCTATTGCGGTCTAATTTGTTCAAAATCCCTTTAAGCATCCTTGACAGTTTGGAACAATTATGTTTCATCTTGTAAATGTCAGCCGACATTCTTTCTTGTTCTTCAGACATTCTCCGCTGTTCTCGTTGCATAGATAATATATCAGCTTTTGTGGTGTTTCTCTTGGAGGTAGAAGGGGATTGCGTGGATGCTGAAAGTGTATTTTGACCTTCATTACAAGGAGATTCTTTAGGCAGAGAGCGTGCTCTGGCGAGGGGTTCATTGATCTGAATTCCTCTGCCCCTCGAATTCTTGCTCCTTGTGTGCTGCTTGGTTGTTGAGGAAGACTTCATCAGCTTCTTTTGCTTTAGATAGAACCTATCTTCGTCATCAACCACTTGTTGGACTTCTTCACAAAATGTGTCCCAATCTTCTTCGTCTTCTGATTCTGAACCATTTTGAAGAACATTCTTCGTTTCCTCTTGACTTGGTCCAGCTTGTTCCTTTTTAACAGATGCTCTCGTTCCCACCATTGCTACAATGAGTGCAATAATCCAAGCAAAAGCCATTTTTGATACTCGTGCTCAGATGATAGAAAAACCTGTGAGCAAACCTCAAGAACACGAGAAAAAATTATTTATTTTCAAAAATTTGAAAAATTGTACCCAAACAATCATTATCATGTAGAGAGACTAGGAATCAAATTAGTTTTGCAAAAAGAATTTTAAAAATAGATCAATCCCATGATTTTCAAAAATTCCTATTATATGCCCTAAAACTGAATTTTCAGAAATCGAAGCCTAAAAATCCGTTAATCAAGAGAATACCTAGCATATAATCAAAACTAATCTAACCAGAGTTCTTATTTCAAAAGAAATTTGACCAAAAACCAGTCTCAAACGAAAAAGTTATAAGATTTCCACCACGTTTTGAGCAAAATAGTGAAAACTGTGAAAAACCGAGTTTTTGATCAAAAAAACTTAGATGGAATCGAAGAACCTGAGTTGAAAAGGCTCCAAATCAGTTGATTTCTAGAGAGAGAAGCTCTGGAGACTTAGGAACAAAAGATTGTAGTAAAAAGAAATCAAAACCCCTTTGTTCTATATAAAACCCTAGCCGCGGTCCGGATCGAATTGTGAATCCAGTCCGGATCGGCTACCCGCAGGAAATTCCTGCGTTCGGGATCCGGATCGGATTGTCCAGTCCGGATTGGCTCCAAACTTTTTCTTCAGAAAAATTCTGAAAAATTCTAGAAAATCCAGAAAAAGATTGTAAGCACTTATGCATGTCAACTTTAAATGAAAATCATCATTTCATAAAAAAAGAAATAGATTATGCAAAATCTATCAAAAATATCCAAATAATGAAACGAAAATTTATAAAAATTAAATCCCTTAAAGTTGAACAAGTTCAATTACATCTATCATGATCTTATGAGTAATGCCTTTATCAAATCATCAATTTGGTAAAGAAAATGAAATACCAAGATCAATAGATGTTTGAAATCCCAGATAAATTAGATAATATATCTAGTCAAATTATTGTAAGGAGTGGCTTTTTGAGCATCTTTCAATAAAATTCCCACCTTATACCAACCTTGGAATTTGACAGAGTCAAGTGTTCCAAAAAGCATTTTATCTAATCAACTTCAAAAACCATGCTTGGTATACATGTGGTAGCTGCACACAGTACTCGGACGACCGAGGTGGTAGATCTTTCCTCCATGTGGTGGTAGTTTTCACACTCCTCATTGGGATGTAACTCTTTCCACATCTTTTGAGCATAACAATTTTCATTAACTCCCCCTCAAATGGCTATCAATTATTTAAAATATAAAGTATTCAACCAAAAATTGATCTCAATTTCATACTCGACTCAATTGTCAAATAAGATAAAAACTAAACCAAGAGATCATTTGAGAGAGAAATTGACTTTGATCAAAACAAAAAAGACTTAATTGATATAAATGATCATAGCATCAAATGAATTATTATGATATCCAAATCATAATAAATTTCAAATTATATAAAAGGATGTAGTTAAAGTCAATAGTACTAGTGCTCAATTGATGTTCTATGTACAAACATAGATAATGAACAAAAACACAAAACAAAACCTAACCTAAGCAATGATTTCAAAAAGGAATTATTTCAAGGAAAGCATTCCAATTGCCTTACGCAAATGAATAAATTGTTTTTGATAAAATGTCAGCTAATTGATCCTCAGTTGAAATATAAGAAATTTGAAGAATATTCGATTCAACTAGCTCTCTTAGAAAATGATATCTAAGTTCAATGTGTTTTATTCTCGGGTGCAACACAACATTTTTATAAATATTTATAGCACTTGTGTTGTCACAAAGTATCGTTACCGAAGTTGCTGAAATTCGAAAGTCGCTCAACACGCTTTTCATCCAAATGAGTTGAGTTGAACAACTACCCGCTGAGATATATTCCGCTTCGGCAGTCGAGAGTGCTATGCAGTTTTGCTTTTTACTATGCCATGCAACAAGGCAATGGCCAAGATAAAAACATGCACCACTCGTACTCTTCCGATCATTCACAGATCCTGCCCAATCGACATCTGAATATCCTATAATGTCAAGCGTTGTTCCCATGGGATAACAAATTCCGAAATTCAAAGTTCCTTTGATGTACCGGATGATCCTTTTCACCGCTTTCAGGTGAACCTCCTTTGGTGCTGATTGATATCTCGCGCAAATCCCAACACTAAAGGATATATCCGGGCGACTAGCCGTGAGATAGAGTAGACTTCCTATCATGCTTCGATAAAGCTTCTCGTCCACACTCTCACTAGGAGATTCACTTCCTAATCCCTTATTGCTAGTTCCCATAGGAGTCGGAAAATCTTTAGAGTTTTCTAAATCGAATTTCTTCACCAACTCCCTTGCATATTTGGATTGACACAAATGGATGCCATCATCATTTTGTTTTACTTGCAATCCAAGAAAGTATGTCAGTTCGCCCATCATTGACATCTCAAATTCGCTTTCCATGGTTTCCGCGAATTTTGAAGCATCATTGTCTCTTGTTGCACCAAATACAATGTCATCGACATAGATTTGTGCTACAATGAAATTATCCTGATAATGCTTCACGGAGAGAGTCCGGTCTGCTCCCCCTCGAGTGTAGCCCTTTTCCAATAGGTGCTTTGTTAGCCTTTCGTACCATGCTCGCGGTGCTTGTTTTAAGCCGTAAAGAGCCTTTTTCAAACGAAAAATATGGTTAGGTTGTTTATAGTCTACAAAACCTTTCGGTTGAGCCACATAAACTTCCTCGTTTAAAAACCCATTTAAAAACGTGCTCTTAACGTCCATTTGAAAGAGTTTGATTTTAAAATGACAAGCAATTGCGAACAAAATTCTAATCGACTCAAGTCGAGCTACCGGGGCGAATGTCTCATCAAAGTCTATACCTTCAATTTGTGAGTAGCCTTGAGCAACTAGGCGTGCTTTGTTCCTAATGATGGTACCATCCTCGTTTTTCTTGTTCTTGAAAATCCATTTAGTACCAATCACGTTGTGTTGCTTCGGTGGCTTCGTTAATTCCCAGACTTTGTTTCGTTCGAACTGATGGAGCTCTTCCTGCATTGCTTCAATCCAGTAGTCATCCTGAACAGCTTCATCGACGTTCTTTGGTTCTATCATGGAGACGTAACATGCGACTCCACAAACCAACTGTCTCCGAGTCCTGACTCCTTCTTGTGGGTCTCCAATAATATTAGATTCCGGATGATCCTTGGAGATGCGTAGCGTTTGAGGTAACGGAGTACTCGGAGGTACATGTGATAATTCCTACACATCATATAAACTTGAAGAACCATTAGATGCATCAACTTTATTGAAAGAGTTATTACGAGAAGATGCATTTACAGGAGTATCATCATCTAGAGACATATCAGGGGTAGATTTATCAGATGCAAAATGGAAAGCTTTATCTACTTTAACATTAATAGATTCTACCATCGTTTTAGATTCCAAGTTAAATACCCGATATGCTCTACTGTTTGTAGAATAACCCATGAAAATCCCTTCGTCACTTCGAGAGTCAAATTTTCCAAGATTTTCGCGGTCACGTAAAATGTAACAACGACTCCCAAAGATACGAAAATATTTGATATTAGGTTTTCTACAAAACCACAGCTCATATGGTGTATTTAAAGTTCCTGGGCGCAAATACACTCGATTAAGTACATAGACGGCGGTGTTCACAGCTTCAGCCCAAAAATATAACGGTAAATTCCGGCTATGAAGCATCACGCGCGCCATCTCTTGAACAACCCTGTTTTTGCGCTCAACAACACCATTCTGCTGAGGTGTATAGGGTGCTGAGAATTCATGTTTTATGCCATTGGAAGTGCAAAAATCAATGAATTTAGAATTAATGAATTCTCCACCTCTATCACTTCGAACACGAACGATCTTTTCATTTCTTTCAATCATAATACGATGACAAATCTCATGAAAAGAGTCAAAAGTATCTGCTTTCTCTTTTAAAAATGTTACCCATGAATACCTAGAGAAATCATCAACCAAAAGAAAAATATTGTAACGACCCGGCCCACTAGCAATGATAACTCGTTGGGCCAAACCACAGCCCAAAATGCTTAAGCCCAGTTATTATTACTAGTGTCCATGTCTCGTATAAACCCAATCACAATTCCATCCACATCCGATGTGGGACTATTGGGGGCGTCACAGACTCCCCCCGTTTAGGCCTGACGTCCTCGTCAGCCCAAACACACACACAGCAGCCCAAGATCACCAGGTGAGCCCAAGATCACCAGGCGATGTGAGACTCGTCTTGCTAGTCCTGTCATCTAGACCCAGACTCAGCCGAGACTCGCCGTACACTTCCGGCTGGTTATTGGCTCTGATACCAAATGTAACGATCCGGCCCACTAGCAATAATAACTCGTTGGGCCAAACCACAGCCCAAAAATAGAGAAAAATCAGCCACGCTCCGGACTTCCCTTTAATGAAACGGTGCAAAATAAGCATAAAAAGAGTCCGAAGTATTTCTAAACCAGCGGCTACTACACCACTCACCTCTTAAAAATGAGTTTCGTCCTCGAAACTCAATCCTGGGTTGCGGCGAAGAGGTCGGGGTAGCACTCTCTCATTTTTTACTCCAGTTCCCACGTCGCTTCCCGCTCCTCGTGGTTGCTCCAGAGTACTTTCACGTAGGGGATGGTTCGGTTTCGCAGCGTTTTACTTTCCCTTGCTAGGATTCGTACTGGGGCTTCCTCAAAGCTTAGATCTTCCTTCAGTTCGAGTGTAGAGACATCCAGGACATGTGATGGGTCGGAAAGGTACTTTCGGAGCATGGACACGTGGAATACATCGTGGACTCGGTCGAGGTTTGGTGGTAGGGCAAGGCGGTACGCCACTGGGCCAATGCGCTCCAAGATCTCGAACGGTCCCACAAACTGTGGGCTCAGCTTGCCCTTCAGCCCGAAACGCTTGATTCCTCTGGAAGGCGAGACCCGCAAAAACACGTGCTCTCCCACTTGGAATTCCAAGTCGCGGCGCCTCTGGTCTGCGTAGCTCTTCTGTCGGCTTTGGGCGATCAGTAACCGCTGCTTGATGAGGCGTACCTTTTCTTCAGTTTCTTCCACTAAGTCGGGTCCCAAGAACTTCCGTTCTCCCAAATCATCCCAACAGATTGGGGATCGGTAGTGCCTCCCGTATAAGGCTTCGTAAGGCGCCATTTGTATGCTAGCCTGGTAGCTGTTGTTGTACGTGAATTCCACGAGAGGAAGGTAGCGTGCCCAACCTACCCCCCAGTCAAGTACACAGGCGCGAAGCAGGTCTTCAAGAGTCTGTATCACTCGCTCCGACTGTCCGTCCGTCTGGGGGTGGAAGGCTGTGCTGAACTGTAGTTTGGTCCCCATGGCCCGCTGTAGACTCTGCCAAAACTTCGAGACAAAGCGCGTGTCTCTATCCGAAGTGATCGATGCCGGCACTCCATGCAGCCTCACGATCTCGCTGATGTAGACTTGAGCTAACCGCTCTCGGGTCCAGGTTGTATGAATGGGCAGGAAGTGTGCTGACTTGGTTAACCGGTCCACTATGACCCAAATCGCATCGTGCCCCTGCTGTGAGCGTGGAAACCCTGTGACGAAGTCCATGGTGATTTGATCCCACTTCCACTCTGGCACCGGTAAGGGCTGTAACTTCCCCGCAGGTCGTTGATGCTCCGCCTTTATCTGTTGACATACCAGACAATGAGCCACATGTCGTGTCACATCCCCTTTCAGCTTAGGCCACCAGAAGGTCTGCTTGAGGTCCCTGTACATCTTCGTGCCCCCCGGATGCGCCGCATAAGGGGCGCAGTGTGCCTCTGCTAGGATTTCCTCCTTCAACTCCGACGACTCCGGCACGCAAATCCGCCCGCGGAACCGTAGGGTGCCGTCGCCTTCCACAGAAAAATCGCTCTCCTGGTCCGGGGAGATCTTGTCTCGTACGAGCTGTAAGTGAGAGTCGGTCTGTTGTCCTTCCCGGATCTTGTCGAATAGTGTAGGCTTGACTACCAAGGTTAAAAGTTGCGCAACCGTGCCCGCTGGTACCACCTCCAACTTCAAACATGCGAGCTCCACGATCAAGCTGCTCTGCTCAGTTATCGCGCCTCCAGACACCCCTTCTTGCTGCCCCTTCCTGCTCAAAACGTCTGCCACCACGTTTGCTTTTCGGGGGTGGTATTGAATTGTCAAATCGTAATCTTTCAATAATTCAAGCCACCGCCTCTGTCGCAGATTTAGTTCTTTTTGGGTGAACAGGTACTTAAGACTTTGATGGTCCGAGAAGACGTTACAGTGGACACCAAAGAGGTAGTGTCTCCATAACTTTAGAACGAAGACCACTGCAGCCAGCTCCAAATCATGTATCGGGTAGTTCTTTTCGTAATCCTTCAGTTGCCTGGAAGCATAGGCTATTACTTTCCCGTGTTGCATCAGTACACCCCCAAGGCCGATCCTGGATGCGTCGCAGTACACTTCATAATCCTCTCCGGGTGTCGGTAGTACAAGTATTGGTGCCCTGGTTAGCCTTCTTTTGAGTTCTTCGAAGCTCTCCTGGCATTTAGTCGTCCATAAAAACTTTTCCTCTTTTCTGGTCAACCGGTTCAGAGGGGCGGCTATCTTCGAGAAGCCCTCGACGAAGCGTCGGTAGTACCCTGCCAGGCCCAAGAAACTGCGGATCTCCGTCACTGTGGTTGGCGGCTGCCAGCTGAGTACCAATTCCACCTTCTTGGGGTCCACTGCGATCCCTTCCGCCGAAATCACATGTCCTAGGAAGCCCACTTCGCGCAGCCAAAATTCACATTTCTTGAGCTTGGCGAACAGTTTCTGTTCCCGGAGAGTCTGGAGAATCGTGCACAAATGGTCCTCGTGCTCCTCGTCGGTGGTCGAATAGATCAGGATGTCGTCGATGAAGACCACCACAAACCGATCAACATAGGGCCTGAAGATACGGTTCATCATATCCATAAACACTGCGGGGGCGTTCGTTAGTCCGAAAGGCATGACCGTAAATTCATAGTGGCCGTATCGGGTTCGGAAGGCAGTCTTTGGGATGTCCTCGTCCCGAACCCGGAGCTGGTGGTAGCCCGATTGCAGATCAATTTTGGAGAAAACCGTCGCTCCCCGCAGTTGGTCGAAGAGGTCGTCGATTCTGGGCAGGGGGTACTTGTTCTTCACTGTAACCTTGTTGATCCCTCTGTAGTCGATACAGAGTCGTAGGCTTCCGTCCTTCTTCCGCACAAAGAGTACTGGCGCACCCCAAGGTGATACGCTCGGCCTGATAAATCCCTTGTCCAAGAGGTCTTCAAGTTGTGCCTTGAGCTCCTTCAGTTCCACGAAGGCCATTCGGTAGGGTGCCTTCGTAATAGGCTGTGTGCCCAGTAGGAGTTCGATAGGGAACACCACTTCTCGCTCGGGGGGCATCCCGGGTAGCTCCGTCGGGATGTAAAAACTCGAAATATTTTATTTTAATAAATAGTCAAAAAGTAAATTTTTGACCTGGTTTTGATTTCAAAAGACCTATGTTGATTTATTTAGTCAATTGCCAGTGTGCGAGTTGCACGTTTTACGAGACAAAAAGGCTACTTTCCAATCCGGACATGATCTTGGAAATCCGAGTTGACCGTTGCGATCGTCTCGTCGAACTGAGCGAGATTCATATTCAGCACTTTTCGATCTGACGGTCGGATCTTCCAGAATTCAACTAAGAAGTGGACGAATCTCGCGACCAATGTAACAGGGTCCTCTTCGCACAGTGCACTTAAGTGAGTTACTGTATATGAACAGTAACCCTGGTTTTCGAGACCCCGACGAATACAACATTGACTATTTCACTGTTCGGAATCCGAATATAGTGATCCAGGTAGTCATTTCGAACGGTTTCAATATTCTGAACGCAATGGCGCAGTCGAAAATTCTGTTTGACGACTCTGGAATCTCGAAAAGCGCGAAAACTGTATTTTGACACAGCTATTATGGACCGAGATTTTATCCGGGCGGTTTCGCGAAAATCAGAGATCGCTACCTGATAGGTCTCGTCGAGCCGGACGTCATGGCGCGGTCCATTTTCCATTTCGGCGACCGGATCGCCTTGAAAAGCGTGAAATACGGGAAAAAGTGGCTTTTACACATAAATCCCTATAAAACCTACCTCGATTTGCGTGCCTGTTTTTGGAGAAGGACCTTTGTGCAAAGGGAAACTACTATGGAGGACCCAACAGCAAATAGTATTGCTTGAAGGGCTAAAATGCAAACTTGCATAATGCTATATATATGCATGTACACCCGAGCTAGGGTTCTCCAAGAAACCCTAAAGCCTCAGCCCAAGCCGCACTCTCAACAACTCCCTCTCCTCGGCCGCGCTTCCCGGACCTACCCCGCACCGGCCGCCGCCTCGCCGGTCGCCGGAGAAGAAGGGATCAAGATATCTCCTCCTCTCGGGTTGGAGAAAGGGGGATCCATGCAGGAGCTTTGGATGGTCCCAAACTTCTCTGGAGAGACCCTCGGCGTAGCAGAAGCGGAGCCAAGGTGAACCCGAGGTCCCTCGCCGCCGCGCGCCGCCGCCGGAAAGCACCTTCTCCTTCTCCATTTTCCGGCAAGGTAAGATCTCGGAGCTTTCTTCTTCTTTACGGCTTTTTGATGACACCAAGGTGCTCCTGACATCGAGGCCACCCTCCGGGTACAGGCCCAGCTGCGGCCGCCGTCCCGATCGCCGGCGGGAGCCAACCCCGCCGGATTATTGCTTTTCCTAGCCGACCGTGGGCGCCGTCGTCATCGAACCGTCAAGGAGCAGATCAGCACCGTTGAATCTACTCCTCTGGACGACTGCAACATCCCCACAGAGTCTGATCATCATCCATCGAGGATCGGGCCCGATCGGTGATGCCCTAGAACCGGGCCTTGTTGCACTTCGCCGAACTTCCTCCGTCCGGCGCCGCCACTACCTCCCGCTGCCGGCCAAACCCACCAGAAAACTTCTGGCACCGAGTGGATCTTTTTGGTCCAACTTGCTCCGGCCCGGAGCAAGTCGGCCGGATTCCACCATTAGAGGTGGCCGGAAAACACAAATTCTGAAGAACTTGATCTCCGGCGATCGCCGGAGCTCCGTCAAGTGGGAAAGCAACCTGGGTAGGGTCCCTTGGTCCGTAAGAAACTCCCCATGCACTTGCATGGGAGGTTGAACATGGGGTTTCTTCTCTCGGAGATTGCACCCATGTCGTGGCCGAGCCTCTTCTCCAACCATCGCCGTCGTCTTAGGTCGCCAGCCGACCACCCAGGTACTCACTAACCAACTCTAGCAAGGTTCCCTTCCATCTTAGAAACCCCAGAAATTCTTACTTGCAGAGGATCAAGCTCGGGAACAACTTAGTTATTGGTATATATATAATGCCCACAAGGCGTTTGATAAAATGCTTCAAAGAAGATTTAGTTGGAATAAGGGTTTACATTGAATATGAAAGTTGTTCAAAATAATCCCCTGAGCTTGATGCTCGCTTCAGACCAAAATGGTTCTGTGTGGATTAAAATTTGGAGCAATGAAAACTTGTATGTTTGCAAGGATCTGGTTCTGGTGGAACCAGCAGGTCTGGGCTGCAAAGGAGGTGAGCCCCAGTGTCCTTGCACTGTTTAAAGACACTTTCATATACAAAGTTCGTCTGTTTGACGATCGGATTAAAAGTTGTAGTGTAATCAACCTTTTAAAGTAATGTTGAAACAAAACTAAGTTCCGGGCTATTAGAGAAGCCGCGACAGTGTATTCCTGGCTGTTTTGGGGTCACTGGACGTGATGCTCGCGTTAGATTTAGGTTTTGAAGACTCGGAGAAACAAAAATTCATTAAGGCTATGTTAGTAAGGTATTTTATGGCCCAAAGTTTTTCTCGGGTCCCGTGCTGCTGCAAATGAGTGAGCACGGTGTTCAGCAAGATAAATGTCACCTGCTGGAAGTGACGGTTCGTCAAAATTAATTTCCAGTTGAAAGAACGAGCGAAAACAGCGCTCAAACGACGCTAAAAATGTGAATTCTAGAAACCCTAGGGGTCTAAATGCAATTTTGGCACTGCATACTGTTTAGAACAATGTATAAATGTTTCCTAAACTTTTCTTTAGGGTTCCAACGGTTCTCGTTGACCGGGAATCGGATTTCGATCGCTAAATCGGCGATATTCTCCCGTTTAAGCTTCACGTTGCTGTCGTGTCGTCGGGATGGGTATGTGTGAGTCTAGTTCTGACTACAGTCTCTGTTCAGGGCCCAGCAGTTCAGCACCAGCCTCCCGGTAGTCTAGCGGGAGTTCGGGATCGGCCTTCATTCAGGTGGGTGTTATTTTCTTTGTCCTAGCATCTAACTCTATCATGTTGGACGGGGTCAATTCTAAGTATACTGGGGTTAAATATTGATGGGTGATAGCTTATGCATGTTAATGGGTTTCGTCATAGTGTTTAGCGTCGGTCTTCCGACAGTCGTTTTCCTTTTGATAATTACATGTTGGCGGGCTACCTTCGAGTGCACGTATTATTGCCTTTACTTTGATTATACATGATAGCGGGTTACTTCCGATCGCATATGTTACGGTTTTACTTTTGAGTATACATGTTGCCGTTTTACTTTTGTTATATATATTATGATGCTGACATGATGATGGTTATGGTTACTTGGCTCGAGGCTGTCACACGCGCACCCGCGGTTTGGCCACCGCAAAGGGTGCGCTTTTCCGGAAAAGTGGTCTATGACCCGTGTATACCCACGAGGTGACGTAGTGGGGCCCCTTATTAGTGGTGGGGTTGAGGCGCCGAGGTGCCAGCGGTGCGACCCGTCGGTTTAGTTGTCCGGCGTGGTCGGGTTTCTGCAGGTACGGTATGGGCCGTCGGTTTAGTTGTCCGACGTGTCCGGGTATTACAGGATGCAGGTGTACAGGTTGCCTTTCCTCCTTGGGAGGGCGGTTGCTCCGGTTGTCTTCACGGTTTGTTTTATTATATTCTCCTGCACTACTATTTTTGCGTCACTGACACCCCACTTCGTGACAGGGTTCAGACGGGGGGAGAGGTAGGCGGTGGTGAGGACGGGACAGGAGCAGCTGGGTCGCTGGGGACCCTGGACTGTATTTCTTCTTTCATTCTCGCTTTTCATTGCATTGTAGTTATGTGAGAGGTTCGCGATACCCTCGTGGAGTCGGCGTGGATGTCGGTACGGGTTGCATTTAGCGCCCCTTGTGCGTTACTTTTCCTTTTATTTCTATTGGCCATTTGAAAATCAAAAAGGGCAGAAGCCAAAGACAAGATTGCGAAAACCGTTTTTAAAATCTACGTGTCGTGTGGGCACTACTTTCAAAACCCTGTGGATTTATGGATTGCGAAAGGGATTTCAAAACCTGGTGTCGGGTGGGCACCGTTTTCTAACCTTGTGGATTTATGCTGATTTCGAAACTCGCTTTCAAAACGTAAGCGCCGGGTAGGCGCTCTTTCAAAACTGTGGATTTATCCTTTCCAAATTGATCGGCCACATGTTTTTCGTTTACTAGTTTAGAATGCTGGTTGCTTGTGAATAATTGTTGTGATTGATTGGTTGTGTATGTTGGAACATGTACTGAACGCTACGCCGTGCACGTACAGGGGAGACTCTGTCCGTTTGCAGAGTGATCCTGTATGTGTGGCGGGTCTGGGCACGTGCCGGGGAAGAGGGGTTCTCTTTAAAAAAAAAAAAAAAAAAAAAAAAAAAAAAAAAAAACCCGGGGCGTGACAGATTAAATGGTATCAGAGAGTTCTTTCAATCACAACAGTTAGTGCCGACATCCGCGGGAACACCTCACTTGCCTACACATGAATGAAATGGGTAGGGCATAGGACTGTAGAACGTGAGTGACCGAGGGGGGGGGGGGGGGGGGGGGGGGGGGGGAATGTTGAGTCCTTTCTCTCACTTTATGGTTGTTGTTAGTAGGGTAGACTAAAGTTGACTCTTGTGATGTGTGACAGACATGGCCCGTACTAGATCATCGGCCGGGCACGCAGAGTCAGTGTTCGACATCCACGGAGATACCACACTTAGCTACGAATGAATGAATTGAATAGGGCATAGAAGCGTAGAACGCGAGTGATCGGGGGAGCGGGGGGGGGGGGGGAAGTATATGTCCCGTTTTCTCGGTAGTTGGTTAAGTGCTATACTAGCGGAGTCTAGAACTGACTTGTGGGGTGTGTGAGTACGGGTTAAGTTTTGTTTCTCGGTTTAGCTCGGTTGTCGCGTTTGTGTAGTCGTGTTGTTTGGGCTCGTGTAGTAGTGTTGTTGTGGGGGTCTTGGGATTCCCCCTGGGGTTGAGAAAAGAGACCACTGGGACTAGCAAATCTTGTTCGTTTGGGCTTGATTCTTCCTTTTGTTGAGCGGACCTAGAGCTTAAATACTCCTAGTTGGGAATGTGATCGTTGGCCTGGGGGTATGCGGCTCGGCTCAGTGTATGGTGCTTGGAAGGGCAATGGATTGGGACCGAGCGGTAGAGGTTAATCAGAGTGTCGCACCCCCTTGGGTGCCAAGACGGAAGTAGGACCGTGCTTCTTGGGTTTTGTCGCCAGCTCCCCATGACCAAGGCATAGTCTTGAGGTCTTGGGTTGCGAGTTTGTGATTGTGAAGCAGTACAGATCACGAGGGGCGCAAGGCCAATGGGGAGCGCAAGTCGGACATGTTTGGCCACTTTTCCCATGTATTGGATTCCTGGCGTATTTAAGTTTCGGGGATGAAACTTCTTTTAAGGTGTGAGTGATGTAGCACTCGAGAAATTCTAGTGTGCTCGCGGGCGAGAAAGCAGATCTAACCTTAGCGATTTGCATACCGGTGCGTGAATTGCACAGTTTCTGATGCACAAATTTCTGCCTTTCCGATCCGATACCTGGGTATTTGGTTAGGAACGAACCCTAGGATGACTTGTGTTCACGAGAGAGCGTAGGGTATTGGCATAGTGGTTTGGAGCTCAGGTGTGTTTCACACAGTTGAGTCTCGTTGTTTCGGTTATTAGTCGTACGCACTCTGGTTTTTGGGATCGTTGTTAGTGCAGGGTTAGCCGCGGTCATGGTTTCGGCTGTGGGCTTGATGTTTCAATGGAGCCAGAGTGCTCGGATCAGTTACAGTGGTTAAAGGTTAAATCACTGTTCTTGTCGTAATCGTCCAGCTGATGGCACAGCAGTAGATGACTGCTATTATTGCACTGGCCTCACAGTTTGCTTAGAGGTTGAACAAGTTGTTGACCCTTCACTGTCCCCGTGTCATAATTCAATGGCCTATGGGCCCGATGGTAACCCTGTTTTGGGGACGGATGCAAATCGACCCCACCTTTTGCACAGATTTTGTGGATCGACGTGGACTCGCCTATGTGTTAGTCATGGTGATGTTTGTGACCACGAGGTGGTAGTAATCCTTGATAAAGGTTCTGTTTTTAGCACTGGGATTGTGTTGGGAGGTATGTGATATACCTTCTGATAGGAGTTGCGTCCCCAACTAGTTGTTGGCGACAGTTCTACGGTATTTCGCTGTTCTTTTGGTAAGCACGTTGGCTGCAGGCAACGGACTGTCGAAGGAACTGAGGAAATACTCTGCCCTGTAATGGGGAGTATCAGATTGGATCTAAATTAGTAGCCTTAGAGTTGTCGATACCTTGCGACTGACTTGTAGCCCTCGAATAAACTTTTTGAGCATTTTCATAGAGTATGACTTCAGGATGTAAGCTTCGGGAATGAAACTCTTTTTAAGTTGTAAGTTTCGGGGACGAAACTTCTTTTAAGTTGTAAGTGATGTAAAAACTCGAAATATTTTATTTTAATAAATAGTCAAAAAGTGAATTTTTGACATGGTTTTGATTTCAAAAGACCTATGTTGATTTATTTAGTCAATTGCCAGTGTGCGAGTTGCACGTTTTACGAGACAAAAAGGCTACTTTCCAATCCGAACATGATCTTGGAAATCCGAGTTGACCGTTGCGATCGTCTCGTCGAACTGAGCGAGATTCATATTCAGCACTTTTCGATCTGACGGTCGGATCTTCCAGAATTCAACTAAGAAGTGGACGAATCTCGCGACCAATGTAACAGGGTCCTCTGCGCACAGTGCACTTAAGTGAGTTACTGTATATGAACAGTAACCCTGGTTTTCGAGACCCCGACGAATACAACATTGACTATTTCACTGTTCGGAATCCGAATATAGTGATCCAGGTAGTCATTTCGAACGGTTTCGATATTCTGAACGCAATGGCGCAGTCGAAAATTCTGTTTGACGACTCTGGAATCTCGAAAAGCGCGAAAACTGTATTTTGACACAGTTATTATGGACCGAGATTTTATCCGGGCGGTTTCGCGAAAATCAGAGATCGCTACCTGATAGGTCTCGTCGAGCCGGACGTCATGGCGCGGTCCATTTTCCATTTCGGCGACCGGATCGCCTTGAAAAGCGTGAAATACGGGAAAAAGTGGCTTTTACACATAAATCCCTATAAAACCTACCTCGATTTGCGTGCCTGTTTTTGGAGAAGGACCTTTGTGCAAAGGGAAACTACTATGGAGGACCCAACAGCAAATAGTATTGCTTGAAGGGCTAAAATGCAAACTTGCATAATGCTATATATATGCATGTACACCCGAGCTAGGGTTCTCCAAGAAACCCTAAAGCCTCAGCCCAAGCCGCACTCTCAACAACTCCCTCTCCTCGGCCGCGCTTCCCGGACCTACCCCGCACCGGCCGCCGCCTCGCCGGTCGCCGGAGAAGAAGGGATCAAGATATCTCCTCCTCTCGGGTTGGAGAAAGGGGGATCCATGCAGGAGCTTTGGATGGTCCCAAACTTCTCTGGAGAGACCCTCGGCGTAGCAGAAGCGGAGCCAAGGTGAACCCGAGGTCCCTCGCCGCAGCGCGCCGCCGCCGGAAAGCACCTTCTCCTTCTCCATTTTCCGGCAAGGTAAGATCTCGGAGCTTTCTTCTTCTTTACGGCTTTTTGATGACACCAAGGTGCTCCTGACATCGAGGCCACCCTCCGGGTACAGGCCCAGCTGCGGCCGCCGTCCCGATCGCCGGCGGGAGCCAACCCCGCCGGATTATTGCTTTTCCTAGCCGACCGTGGGCGCCGTCGTCATCGGACCGTCAAGGAGCAGATCAGCACCGTTGAATCTACTCCTCTGGACGACTGCAACATCCCCACAGAGTCTGATCATCATCCATCGAGGATCGGGCCCGATCGGTGATGCCCTAGAACCGGGCCTTGTTGCACTTCGCCGAACTTCCTCCGTCCGGCGCCGCCACTACCTCCCGCTGCCGGCCAAACCCACCAGAAAACTTCTGGCACCGAGTGGATCTTTTTGGTCCAACTTGCTCCGGCCCGGAGCAAGTCGGCCGGATTCCACCATTAGAGGTGGCCGGAAAACACAAATTCTGAAGAACTTGATCTCCGGCGATCGCCGGAGCTCCGTCAAGTGGGAAAGCAACATGGGTAGGGTCCCTTGGTCCGTAAGAAACTCCCCATGCACTTGCATGGGAGGTTGAACGTGGGGTTTCTTCTCTCGGAGATTGCACCCATGTCGTGGCCGAGCCTCTTCTCCGACCATCGCCGTCGTCTTGGGTCGCCGGCCGACCACCCAGGTACTCACTAACCAACTCTAGCAAGGTTCCCTTCCATCTTAGAAACCCCAGAAATTCTTACTTGCAGAGGATCAAGCTCGGGAACAACTTAGTTATTGGTATATATATAATGCCCACAAGGCGTTTGATAAAATGCTTCAAAGAAGATTTAGTTGGAATAAGGGTTTACATTGAATATGAAAGTTGTTCAAAATAATCCCCTGAGCTTGATGCACGCTTCAGACCAAGATGGTTCTGTGTGGATTAAAATTTGGAGCAATGAAAACTTGTATGTTTGCAAGGATCTGGTTCTGGTGGAACCAGCAGGTCTGGGCTGCAAAGGAGGTGAGCCCCAGTGTCCTTGCACTGTTTAAAGACACTTTCATATACAAAGTTCGTCTGTTTGACGATCGGATTAAAAGTTGTAGTGTAATCAACCTTTTAAAGTAATGTTGAAACAAAACTAAGTTCCGGGCTATTAGAGAAGCCGCGACAGTGTATTCCTGGCTGTTTTGGGGTCACTGGACGTGATGCTCGCGTTAGATTTAGGTTTTGAAGACTCGGAGAAACAAAAATTCATTAAGGCTATGTTAGTAAGGTATTTTATGGCCCAAAGTTTTTCTCGGGTCCCGTGCTGCTGCAAATGAGTGAGCATGGTGTTCAGCAAGATAAATGTCACCTGCTGGAAGTGACGGTTCGTCAAAATTAATTTCCAGTTGAAAGAACGAGCGAAAACAGCGCTCAAATGACGCTAAAAATGTGAATTCTAGAAACCCTAGGGGTCTAAATGCAATTTTGGCACTGCATACTATTTAGAACAATGTATAAATGTTTCCTAAACTTTTCTTTAGGGTTCCAACGGTTCTCGTTGACCGGGAATCGGATTTCGATCGCTAAATCGGCGATATTCTCCCGTTTAAGCTTCACGTTGCTGTCGTGTCGTCGGGATGGGTATGTGTGAGTCTAGTTCTGACTACAGTCTCTGTTCAGGGCCCAGCAGATCAGCACCAGCCTCCCGGTAGTCTAGCGGGAGTTCGGGATCGGCCTTCATTCAGGTGGGTGTTATTTTCTTTGTCCTAGCATCTAACTCTATCATGTTGGACGGGGTCAATTCTAAGTATACTGGGGTTAAATATTGATGGGTGATAGCTTATGCATGTTAATGGGTTTCGTCATAGTGTTTAGCGTCGGTCTTCCGACAGTCGTTTTCCTTTTGATAATTACATGTTGGCGGGCTACCTTCGAGTGCACGTATTATTGCCTTTACTTTGATTATACATGATAGCGGGTTACTTCCGATCGCATATGTTACGGTTTTACTTTTGAGTATACATGTTGCCGTTTTACTTTTGTTATATATATTATGATGCTGACATGATGATGGTTATGGTTACTTGGCTCGAGGCTGTCACACGCGCACCCGCGGTTTGGCCACCGCAAAGGGTGCGCTTTTCCGGAAAAGTGGTCTATGACCCGTGTATACCCACGAGGTGACGTAGTGGGGCCCCTTATTAGTGGTGGGGTTGAGGCGCCGAGGTGCGAGCGGTGCGACCCGTCGGTTTAGTTGTCCGGCGTGGTCGGGTTTCTGCAGGTACGGTATGGGCCGTCGGTTTAGTTGTCCGACGTGTCCGGGTATTACAGGATGCAGGTGTACAGGTTGCCTTTCCTCCTTGGGAGGGCGGTTGCTCCGGTTGTCTTCACGGTTTGTTTTATTATATTCTCCTGCACTACTATTTTTGCGTCACTGACACCCCACTTCGTGACAGGGTTCAGACGGGGGGAGAGGTAGGCGGTGGTGAGGACGGGACAGGAGCAGCTGGGTCGCTGGGGACCCTGGACTGTATTTCTTCTTTCATTCTCGCTTTTCATTGCATTGTAGTTATGTGAGAGGTTCGCGATACCCTCGTGGGGTCGGCGTGGATGTCGGTACGGGTTGCATTTAGCGCCCCTTGTGCGTTACTTTTCCTTTTATTTCTATTGGCCATTTGAAAATCAAAAAGGGCAGAAGCCAAAGACAAGATTGCGAAAACCATTTTTAAAATCTACGTGTCGTGTGGGCACTGCTTTCAAAACCCTGTGGATTTATGGATTGCGAAAGGGATTTCAAAACCTGGTGTCGGGTGGGCACCGTTTTCTAACCTTGTGGATTTATGCTGATTTCGAAACTCGCTTTCAAAACGTAAGCGCCGGGTAGGCGCTCTTTCAAAACTGTGGATTTATCCTTTCCAAATTGATCGGCCACATGTTTTTCGTTTACTAGTTTAGAATGCTGGTTGCTTGTGAATAATTGTTGTGATTGATTGGTTGTGTATGTTGGAACATGTACTGAACGCTACGCCGTGCACGTACAGGGGAGACTCTGTCCGTTTGCAGAGTGATCCTGTATGTGTGGCGGGTCTGGGCACGTGCCGGGGAAGAGGGGTTCTCTTTTAAAAAAAAAAAAAAAAAAAAAAAAAAAAAAAAAACCCCGGGGCGTGACACGGGAAGACGTCGGGAAAGTCCTTCACCACCGCAATGTCTGACGGTGTCTCCGAGGGTCGGGCGATCAGGTCCACCGATGCCAAGTAGGCTACACACCCACCCTCTATTAGTCTTCTGGCTCTTGCCGCTGAGATGACCGCAGGGAAGGTAGTACTTTTGCACGCCAGGTACACGTGCTCAGGGAAACCCGGTTCTTGTAGCCGCACCTGCCTTTTCTCGCAGTCGATGAGCGCTCGGTACCTCGAGAGCCAGTCCATGCCCAACACGGCGTCATACTCCTTCAAAGGTATCACCACCAAGTCCCACGGGCAAGACAGTTGCCGCCCTAGCCTGATCGAGCAGGCGGCCACGAAGTTAACCGCTTCCAGGGCCCCAGCTGCCGTTTGGACCGTCATCCGATTTGGGAGAGGTGTCTCCCCAAGGTCGTGCGTGAACACGAAGTCACAAGAAATGAAAGAGTGTGTTGCTCCAGTATCAAAGAGAGTTCTAGCACGGGAATTTGAAACGGAAGTAATACCTGCAAGCACATCCTCTGGTGGATCCGACTCCTGGCGGGTCATTGAGTAAACCCTCCCGCCTGGCTGCGGTTGCCTCTCCCCCTCTCGCCGTGGTGCAGGGGGTCTAGAAGTTGACCCCATAGGTGCCTTTCCTCGTCCAGAAAGCTGTGGTGCCGGTGCCGAAGCCTCTGAGGTAACTGCTCCCAGGATCAAGGGGCAGTTGTGGCAGTAGTGCCCCTGTTTACCGCAGCGGAAGCAATGATCATGACGCTGGGGGCACGCGGATACTTGGTGCGCCCCCCCGCATATCACACAGGGCCGATCTCCCGGCCTCGGCCCTCCTGCCGGCGCGCCCCGAGGTCCTGCCTGCGGTCTCCACCGTTTGGGGGGTCGGCTCCCGCTCGAAGAGCCTCCCCCCGGGCTTTGCTGCTGTCGTTTCTGGTCCTCCTGCCGCGCCGAGCTCTCCCTTCTGGCGCGCGTGACTGCAAACCCGCGCTCCACCGTAGTGGCCCTGTCGACCACTTTCTGAAAGGTGTGCAAGTCAGCCGCTTGCACCACTTCGAAAATATTGCTCCGCAAGCCATCGACGAAGAGTTGCGCCTTGTGGGACTCGTTCCTTATGACGAACGGGACGCAGTTAGCTAGTCTCACGAATTCCCGCTGATATTCCATGACTATCCTGCTCCCCTGCTGGATATGGTTCAAGTCATCCTCCAACTTCTTTTTGACGCTGTTGGTGAAGAAGGCCCCAAACAGCTCCTGTTTGAACGTCGTCCAGGATGGGAGTGCGGCACTTTTTGTAGGGTCGGGGCGTACTGTCTTCCACCACAAGCGGGCGTTCCCCTCCAGGAAGTGGACTGCTAAGGGAACCCGCTCGTGGTCCTCCATGAGTAAGTCTTCGAACAACTTTTCCATCGATCCCACCCACTTCTCGACGACCCAAGGATCGGTCGTCTCTCCCTTGAACACGGGCGGATCGTATTTCTTGAAGTCCGCCAGGTTGGCCCGTACCCGCTCCCGCTCGGTCGGCAAGGCTGTCCCCTCCCCCATGGCGGCGGCGGCCATGGTAGGGGAAGGCGTTACTACAGTTTCCCCCAAAGTGTCCCTGCTGGCGGCTCCCGGCACCGGTCTTGTAGTCGCCGTCGGCGGTGCCGCGGCCGGCGCAGTCGGCCCCTGCGGAGGGGCCGGGGCGGCCGTCACTGTCGCCGCCTGCTGCTGTTGCGTCAACTGACGCACGTGATCCGTGAGGGTTGGCAGCTGCCCCGCCATCTCCCGCAGTTGAGCGGCTACTACAAATATACTATTTACCTCCCAAAGATGGTTGACGAGTCGGCCCCATTAAGTCCATGTGCAGTAATTCCAAGGGCCGTTTGGTACCAACGTGGTTCAAGTTCTTGTGTGCAGCCCTTGATTGTTTTCCCTTTTGACAACCTCCACACACAATGTTATCTTTAAATGAAAGTTTAGGAACCCCCTTAACCACGTCTTTATTAGAAATCCTTGCTAGTTCTTTAAAATTTATGTGACATAGTCTTTCATGCCAAGGAGTTTCATTATCTAAAGAAACTAGGTTACATTTTTTAGAAATTTTGTTTGAAACAACATAGTAATTATTTTCTGATCTAACCCCTTTCAAAAAGAATACATGGTCCTTATCAGTTACAATACATTCTACAGAAGAAAAATTAACTGAGAAACCATTGTCACAAAGTTGGCTACTACTAATGAGGTTAGTCTTTAGCCCTTCAACAAATAAGACATTGTTCAAAACCGGGCCTTCTGGAATAGCGATTGCTCCCTTTCCAACAATTTTGGAAGAACGACCGTCTCCGAAAACAACATGTCCTCCGGAGATTTTCTCTAAAGTTTGAAAGCAGTTTTTGTCACCGGCCATGTGACGGGAACATCCACCATCCAGATACCAAGACTAGTTGTCATAAGCATGTAAAGAAGTATGAACAACAAGACAAGGTGTTGGGTTATATGTAATAAGGATCTAAATAGGGGAAAAAACACCTAGAGGGGGGTGAATAGGTGTAAACGTATAAACACTCAAAAATCGTTGCGATAAAAACCCAATGCTGAAATAAAAATAATACGCAAGATTTTTACGTGGAAAACTCCATCACCGGAGTAAAAAACCACGGGACCGATAACACGGCAGAAATCCACTAGAATTAAAACACGTACAAGGTGATTTACCGTACACACTTACGACTCAACCTTTTCCATACGCTCCTAGAGGATCTTCTCCGCTCGCTCCACGACGCTTCTCGAATCCACGATCTGCGCCCAACGCCGAATCCACGGCGTCCAACGTCGAATCCACGACGTCCGACCGAATCCACGGTCTTCACCCAATAGCACCCTTCGAATCCACGAACGTGCCTCGCTCCGAATCCACGAGAGCGCGCGGTTGAACCTTGAATCCACAAGGACACGCGAATCCACGCGCCGATTTTTGGGGTAAATCGTTGTTTTTGGTGGTGATGATCCGCCGAATACTTAGATCAAAGATAGATCGGAAATACCATCTAAGTATTCATTAGTTTGATTCAACTCAAGATGTGAGTATGAAAACCTAGAATCAAACTAATCAATATAGATGAAGAAACATAGAGTATTCTCTAATGATTTCCTTTCTTCTTTATATGTGGATCTAGAGCCGTATAAGATGATATATGAAAATGACGGCTATATGGATTATTTGGATTCACCCTAGAAAAAGAGTCATAGGGTCTATTTATAGGTTAGAAACCCTAGGAAGGAGATAAGAATCAAAAACCTAACATTTCTGGAAATTTGACGGACGGCGATCCGGATCGGATTTGGGCGATCCGGATTGCAGTAGCAATAAAGACGGTTTCCAGAAAATCACACGTTCGGGATCCGGATCGGATTGTCTGATCCGGATCGTTCATACAATTCAGAAAACTCAACGTTCGGGATCCGGATCGTGAGATGCTGCGATCATGATTGAAGTATTGTATGAAACAACAACCTTCGGGATCCGGATCGCTGGCTCTGATCCGGATCCTGAACTTGTCCGAACACCAGTTTTTGATAATTAAGCAATTAAAAACTCTTCCAGGTGTTTCTACACTACAAGAAGTATTCGGATCACCAATAAA
This sequence comes from Tillandsia leiboldiana, assembly GCA_029204045.2. NCBI lineage: Eukaryota > Viridiplantae > Streptophyta > Magnoliopsida > Poales > Bromeliaceae > Tillandsia > Tillandsia leiboldiana. The sequence goes on along the minus strand of CM055066.1, from coordinate 44,170,435 downwards.
ATCTTTAGTTAAACATACCTGATCCTTTTGAATTCTTCTTTCTTGAGATTGAGTTAAATGATCCAACTTCCTTCACCTTCAATCTTCAAGACTTGAGACTTTCACGAAACTACGCCAACTTAAATTCCGTAACACAAGGGAAGATTTCACCTTTGCGCACCCAAATCTTTTTGGAATGCGTCGGCAATGTTCGTGAAGTTATTCTCCTTGGTGAAAGCGTCTTGTTTGATTCATCGCTTTTCCTTGACGTCGTCGTCTTGTTTCAGTACTACCAATGTTCTTTCCTTTTGAAAGATACTTCTTTGATTTCCGGGGAGTGAACTCATTGGTAGTAGTTGCAAGATGTGCTTGATTTGATCTTTGCGCTCCAATCTTGCAATTTCTTCTTATGTGCCCTGCATAACCACAACGAAAACATACCTTTGTACTTGACGATCCCGAAGTAGGTGAGGTAAGGTTGTTGTCGTTGTATACAGTGATTTCCGTCGTCGGAGGAGGAGTTACCGACTGGGGCACAAAAACTGTTCCACTCGAACTAGGACTGTCTCCAGTTTGAGTGTATCCGAGGCCGAATCGGTTTGTTTGACCAAGACCAAGCATCTTATCCAACTTACTCCTTCCAGAAGAAAAACGCTTTAAATCATCCTTGAGTTGGAAAATGGTCTTTGTCATTTCCATTTTTTCCTGTCGGGCCTCGGTGTAGAGCTTCAAGAGGTAACCAGCTTTATCAATCATTTTTACATGTTCCTTCTCAAAATGCTCATTTTTCTCTTGAAGTGAAGCATTTTCTTTTACTTCTTCTTCGAGATCCTGCAATCTCCCTCTCAACCCCTTGTTTTGCTTAGCCAGTTTCTTTGAATCCCTCAAAAGTTTATGGTAGGCTAGAGCAAAATCTTCACCTTCAGAGTTACTCGATTCGTCGTCCGTTGCAGTTTTTTCAACCTGGGAGGAGTTGGACAATGAATCGGATGTACTTGCCATTAAGCATATGAAGGGTGAAGATGTGGACGCGTGGAACGCCGTTGCGTTATTCTCTTCATCACTTGAAGATGACTCATTTGACGTTGAGGTGTCATCCCAAGTGACGGCTTGCATGGCTTTCTTCTTTGACGGATTCCTATTTGGACACTCCGTTGAGATATGGCCGTACCCTCGGCACTTGAAGCATTGGACTTGTCCCTCTGAGCTTTTCTTATCCTTTGAAAAACTTTCTTGCTTTCTTGACTTTTGGCTTGAAAAACCTTTGCCTTTCTTGCACTTTCCGAAGGATGGAATTTTACTTGAATTACCCCTTCGAAAGTTTCGGCGAAATCTTCTTGTCAAGAGAGCAAGCTGCTTCTCAAAGTCTTCCATAGATAGGTTCTCTTCATCGTCTGAGGAGGATGAATCCGCGTCTTCTTCTTTTGTTGTTTTCAACGCAAAACCTGAAGACTTAGAAGTAGATGCTTTTCCAGAAGAATAGTTAGTAGGAAATGTCATTTCATATGTTTGTAATGAACCAACTAATTCTTCTACACGGATTTCGTCCGGGTGTTTAATAGTTTCAATGGCCGTAACCTTGGAACGAAATCTTTCAGGAAGAGTTCTTAGAATCTTTCTTACAATTTTAAATTCTGAAATTTTCTCTCCCAAGTTAGCACATGTGTTCACGATGTCTTGCAATCGTGTATAGTAATCTGTGAAAGATTCATTTTCTGCCATGAAAATAGAGTCAAATCTTCTCGTAAGCATTTGCAGCTTTTGAATCTTCACAAGGTTAGTTCCCTCATGTGTAACTTGAAGAACATCCCAGATTTCTTTCGCAGTCTCACATGCCGAGACGCGAGAGAATTCTGTTTGTGACAAGGCATTAAATAAAGCGTTAATTCCTTTGCCATTGTAAGAAGATAAGTCTATCTCTTCTTTGGTCCATTTCGACCTAGGTTTGATGGTGTGAACATCAACAATAATTTCAGTTGGATTAAACCATCCTAACTCAATTGATTGCCACATCCGTTCGTCGATGGAAATAAGAAATGCTTTCATCCGTACTTTCTAGTAGGCATAGTTTGTTCCATCGAAGAACGGGGGTCTGTTGATGTTACCACCTTCAGCCATTGTTTACAACCCTATTCCCGCTCTGATACCAATTGTTAGGTTATGATAAAATATGGATCTAAATAGGGGAAAAACCACCTAGAGGGGGGGTGAATAGGTGTAAACAATAAACACTCAAAAATCATTGCGCAATAAAACCCAATGCGGAAATGAAAATATAACACGCAAGATTTTTACGTGAAAAACTCCAAAACCGGAGTAAAAAACCACGGGACCGATAACACGGCGAAATCCACTATAATTATAACACGTACAAAGGTGATATACCGTACTCACAGACGACTCGGCCTTTTTCCATACGCTCCTAGTAGATCTTCTCCGCTCGCTCCGCAACGCTCCTCGAATCCACGTTTAGCGTCCAACGCCGAATCCACGGCGTCCAACGTCGAATCCACGACGTCCAACCGAATCCACGGTCTTCACCCAGTAGCACGTCTCGAATCCACGGACGTACCTCGCTCCGAATCCACGAGAGCGGTAGCACCTTGAATCCACAAGGCCACGTGAGTCCCCGCGCCGATTTTGGGAAAATCGTTGTTTTTTGGGTGGTGATGATCCGCCGAATACTCAGATCAAAGATAGATCGGAAATACTATCTAAGTATTCATTAATTTGATTCTACTCAAAATCTGAGTATGAAGACCTAGAATCAAATTAATCAATATAGATGAAGAAACATAGAATTAAATCTAGTTATTTCCTTTCTTCTCTATATGTGGATTTCTTTTTTTGACCGTATTTTGGATTACCCTAAAAAAGAATCGTAGGATTTATTTATAGGTTAGAAACCGTTGGAAGAGGATAAGAATAAAAAACTGACATAATCTGGAATTTTTCAGGACGACGGTCCGGACTGGAATTGACGGTCCGGACTGTCGTGGCTAAACAGACAATTTCTAGAAAAACATACGTTCGGGGTCCGGACTGAAGTACCCAGTCCGGACTGTTCATACATTTCAGCAAAAACCCATGTTCGGGGTCCAGATCAGAATTGGCTTTGTTCCGGACTGGATTAGCGCATGAACTAACAACGTTCGGGGTCCGGACTGCAGTGCCTGATCCGGATCCTAAACATGTCCCATGTCCAGTTTTTGATTTTTATGCAATTAAAAATTCATCCAAGTGTTTCTACACTATAAGAAGTATTCAGATCATCAAAATTAATTAGTTAAACGTACCTGATCCTTTTGAACTCTTCTTTCTTGAGATTGAGGTATATGATCCAAACTTCTTAATCTTCAATCTTCAAGACTTAACACTTTCACGAAATACGCCAAAACAAATTCCTTAACATCATCCGCACTTTCCAATACGCATAATTGACCCATCAAAAAGAGGAGGTCTATAAATATTACCACTTTCACCCGACATGATAGATAAACCTAAAACCCGCTCTGATACCAATTGTAGGTTTTTATAAGGATCCACAAGGATCTAAATAGGTACTATCAAACAACTAGAGGGGGGGTGAATAGGTGTAATACTCAAAAACCAATCTCAGTGCAAAAAAAAACCAATGCGGAAAATAAAAAACAGCACACCGAGATTTACGTGGAAACTCCAATCCAGGAGAAAAACTACGGGACCAACACGCAATAACAATCCACTAAGAATAGAAGAATAACAAGGTGATTACCGACTCCGCGGACTCAAACCCCTCCTTCAACTTCTTCGAATCTTGCGCTCCACCGATTGCACGTCCACTGCACATGTTCGAATCCACGAACACCACTCGAATCCACGAGCACACGTTTCGAATCCACAAAACGCCTTCAACACACCGAATCCACGATGCTACGTCGAATCCACGACGCAAACTCAGTCGATACAGAATATAGGCTTCGATGGTGATCCTTTGCTTAGATTAACATTTAAGAACCATAGATGGCATCTCTAAGCAAAGACTAGATCAATTCGATAAAAAGTATGTCTTGGAAGAACCGTCGAATTGACCTAAAAGAGGCTAAAAGATGAACGATAAAAACCTAGCCTCTAGGGTTGCTCTCGAGTGTTTTCTAAACTGATCGGTAGTTCTCGAGAAACCCTAAGTGTCTATTTATAGGTTAGAAACCTTTGGAAAGAGATAAGCATCAAAAACTGACTTAACAGAATTTTTCCCTCACGGCGGTTCGTACTGGATTTGGCTTATTCGGACTGTCGTCTTTTTTTCAGCAATTTTCCTGAAAAAACAGTTCGAGGTCCGGACTGGAATTTCCTGATCCAGACTGTTCATGCGATTTCAGCAAACACATAGTTCGGGGTCCGGAATGAAACAGGGGAGGTCCGGATTGGAATTCCGCATGAACTAAACTATGTTCGGGGTCCGGACTGGATTGGTCTGATCCGGATCCTGAACATATTACATGTCCAGTTTTTGATTTTTATGCAATTAAAAATTCATCCAAGTGTTTCTACACTATAAGAAAGTATTCGAATCACCAAAATTATTTAGTTAAACATACCTGATCCTTTTGAATTCTTTCTTCTTGAGATTGATGTAATTGATCCACAATTCTTCATCTTCAATCTTCAAGACTCAAAACACTGAGTGTCAACTTGAGCTCTTGTTGAATCTTCTCTGAGTGTTCGATTGCTGATTGACAATTTGATCACTTCAAGACTCTGACTCAACTCACGAAATATGCCAACACAAAAAGCCGTAACACGATAGTCAACACACAGACGTAAACTCCCGTCCTTTTTCCGCACGAAGAGAACGGGTGCGCCCCAAGGCGACACACTTGGCCTGATGAACCCCTTATCCAAAAGATCTTCTAGTTGTGCCTTGAGCTCCCTTAATTCTGCGAACGTCATTCGATACGGCGCCTTGGTGATAGGTTGCGTACCCGGAAGAAGCTCGATGGCGAATCCGGTTTCTCGCTCGGGGGGGGGGGGGGCATCCCGGACAGTTCAGTCGAAAAAACGTCTGAAAAATCCCTTACGATAGGGATATCCGAGAGCAGTGCCGAGGGGCGAGTCGCTAAGTCCACCGAGGCCATGTATGCTATACATCCCCCCTCCATCAGTTTCCTAGCCCGCGACGCAGAGATAATAGCAGAGAAGGAGGTGCTATTACATGCCAAGTACATGTGATCCGGAAAGCTAGGTTCCTGCAGTCGCGCCTGGCGCTTCTCGCAATCAATCACTGCCTGGACAACGTAGTCTTCCCAACCTTATCAGGAAGGAAAGTACAAAACTATTCGCTTCTAAGGGTCCTCCAGGGGTCAAAAAGGGTTCTAGCACGGTAATCAGAGACTAGAGTAATACCTGCTATTACGCACTCCGGTGGGTCATCGAGTAGACTTTCCCCCCCTGATTGCGGTCGCGCCTCCCCTTCCCGTCGGCCTATACTTACCACAACCCGTACTAGCCTCAAACACGCCCCTTCCAGGTGATCTCCTTATAACCCCAAGGGGGAAACTTCAACCTCACCTATACCTTGCCCAGGTTGCAAGAATCGGCTGTAACCTAAAGCCCACAGACCTATGAGGCGCAGCGTTAGACAACGGTCTACCCCCACATCACTAGCGACCCAAACTCAGCTGGGTACGCTCCTTGCCGTAGCATAACTCCCCTCACCGGTTAGCAGCGGTGCCCTCTCCTCCCGTCGTGGGGTCAAAGGGCATCGGGTCGATACTAAAGGGGATCTCCCAACTGATCGAGTTAGGGTATCCCCTCCCCAAATACCCATGACCGATAGTGCTGCCGACACACCCACCAATCACCGGCCACAAGAATGTCGTAAAGTAAGGCTCTAGGTCGGGAGGTCAGATCTACCGAAATTATGGACGCTACTCCACTACCCTCCACCAATCTAAGAAAGGTGAGCAGAAAACGTCCTTACAAGTTAAGTTCACAAGTTCCAGCAAGCCCGGTTCCCGGAGGCACACTTGGAACTTCAGACAGTCAAACACCGCTTACAAATTTGTTGTGACAGTCGATCCCGAGCGCCACACGGAGATCCCTAAGCGGGATCCCCACCAGTTCTTAGAGCATAAGAACCTGCCCAACCTCGCTGGCCGGGAAGGAACATAGCTACTTGCCTCGAGGGATTGCCTCGAAGTCCGAACGAACCTATTTCTACGATGGAGGGTTTCTTCTAGTAACTATGGGTAAGGGCGAAAGAAATACGATGGGAAGGTGTGGGATGCTCCGGTATCAACGAGATCTTAATTCGAAGAGAAACTACGATGGAGTATTACCTCCTGCTACTCTTTGCGGGGCAGTGCGTCCTCTGCCGGGTCGTCGCGGGGTTTCCGAACGCAGCCCTTGGGCCAACGGCGCACGGCACGGAGAGACTGGGATTCCGGAGTTGCCGTGATCTGCTTTGGGTTGGCCGTCGTGTAGAACCTCCTGTGGGGCTGTGGCGGTACCTCTCTCCTTGTGCCGAAATGTTGAAGGAGTAGTCGCCGGCTTCAGGGGGCAAAAAGAGCGGAAGTGTCCTGGCTTGCCGCATCCGAAGCAATGGTCGTGCCTCCAGGAATAATCGATCACCTGGTGTGCTCCTCCGCAGATGATACAAAGCTTCTCCCCCGGTTCCGGTTCTCTTATCGGCGTACTCTTGGTCCCTTGCTTCGTCTTCAGATGTTTGGGTGGTCGGCTTACCTTGGAGAGGCCCTCCCCAGGATAAGGATGGGGTCGCTTCTGGCCCTGATTGGGCTCATGGTCCTCCCGCCGGGCACAAGCGTCGGCCAGTTCTCGCTCCACCCAAGTGGCCACGTCGACCATCTCTCGAAAAGTGGGCAACCCTACTGCTGGCATTACCTGAAAGGTGTCGCTCCTCAAGTCATCCACGACAAAACGGGCCATGTGGGGTTCGTCCCTCCTACCAAAGGGAACACGATCAGTCACACCGGTATTTTGTGTCAATGTGTACATGCGTTATGTGGGCGTTAACAGTTGCCCGGCTATGTCGTGCAACTGTTGTCGAAGTAGCCGGTTCTCCGCAGCTGTCGAAGCCATCACATCTATTTCTACGCTGTTGATTGAAGACCAAGTCCGGGCTATTATCTGTGCATACATAGAAACCAAGTCAACCCTAGACTTAACTGGTCAAACACCATGACCTGCGAACAAACCGAAACTCTATCCCTTTTTCCCCCAAACACAATCGCGCTCTACGCACCTATTCCTTGACTATCTCGTTGGTCAGTTGCTAGTGGTAATGTACTTTCGTGGATGTTGGTCAACGACTACTACCGTGGTTAAAGTTGTTTTCTCTGATATCATAAAATCTGTCACGCTCTGGGGGTTTAAAATAAGCGGAAAAAAATGTGTATTATATTTTTTTTTTGAAACATCTCCACCCTCCGGCACATGCCCAGACCCGCCAAACATACAAAGTTACTCCACAAACGGACAGAGTCTCCTTTGTATATGTACGGCGTCACAATCACGATTTATACTTTAACCACACCAGTCAAGGAGATAAAAGGAGGGAAACAACAACATGCACCATATCCGATAAGGCCACCCCATTTTGAAAGGATAAATCCACGGGTTGTAAAACGGTGCCCACACGACACCTAAATTTTATTAAACATTTTCGCAATCTTTTTACTTGATTTGTAAAGAGTGGTTGAATCAACAACTAGTAAGGGAAAAGCATTCATCCACAAGAAAACACAGTTCGAACCCAACATCCACAATAAAGTATCACACGCACATAAGCTAACTAACCGAAATAATCAAAACGTAAGTAAAAGAAAGGTCACCAGCCCCTAATCGGGGGTAAAAACCTCGAGTCGCGGCCTCACCGTCGTTCCGGATCACATCCCTGACCGAACCTGTCACAGTGTGGGAAGTCAGTGACCGAAGAGTAAAAGGTAGATGTAAAACATGTAAGATGCTATAAGTACTGAAAGGAAAGCAAACCGATAAACCAGAGCATCCAAAACTCCCCCTCATGAATCCACAGTACCCCTGTAAGTCAGAACGGAACACCTGCCAAAAGGTCTAAAGACCCCCAGCGAACAGAATCACCTTGCTCTCACCTTGGTGCTTTTAACCCCTCTACGGTACTTGTGCAGCACCTTAAGTAACCGTAAGGGGTCCCCACCACGTCACCTTGTGGGGTACACGGGTCAACGTACCACCTCTCCGAAAAAGTACACCGATCCGGTGGCCAAACCGATGGTGTGCGCATAAGCAGCCATGAGCATAAAGACCGAAGTCGGTGTGTGATATAGAGCACCGCGACACCAGTCGCAACAGATAGTAGTAAAGGGATACTCATGCGAAAAGGGGTTAGTCGAAAACCATCAGCACATCTACTTTACTCTTACATAGAACATGATGAGACCTCACTTTAAAAAGGACGCATGAAAAGGGTACCCACCTTGAATCGCGTTGAACAGAACACCTGAAACCATCCTGCACCCTTGCACGATTCCCATACCTAAAAAGAAAAAACCCCAACAAAACATAGCATCGATAAGCTAAACCGTGTCCTGCGAAAAACCGAAGCCCCGAACTCTGTCCAAGACAAGACAGAGAACGCCAAGACCTACCCAGACGCGGCGCAAGAACAGCAACGCGCAGAGACAACGCGGCGCGACGGTGCGGTGCATGCGGAGCAGTCCCCCAAGCGGGCACCAGCCCCGCACGGGTGCGCTGCATGCGGAGCAGCCCCGCGCGGTCACCTGCCCCGCGCGGCGCGCTGCATCCGGCGCAGCCCCGCGCGGGCTCCAGCCCCACGCGGGTGCGCGATGCGGCGGTGCGGCCCCGCGCGGGCGCCCTGCATGCAGAGCAGCCCGGCGCGGTGCGCTACATGCAGCTCAGCCCCGCGTGGTCTATAGCCCCGCGTGGTCTATAGCCCCGCGCGGGTGCGCGCAAGGGGCGCGGCAGCGGCGGCTGCCCCGCGCAGGCGCGGCCCTTCAGCGGCGCATTGCGCGGCCCTTCAGCGGCGCGCTGGTAGCGCGCACCTCAGCCACGCGGCGGTGTCGAGGCGGCGGCGCGGCGGCGGTTAGGGCATTCTAGCGTCGCCCAAACGTCAAGACCGAAAACGCAAAACCCAAACCTAAATCACAAAACGACGAAAACGCGGGAGAGATAAACGCCGCTAACCTCGATCTATTGGAGAAGATGATCCGTTCCAGTTCCTCACGGTGGTTAGGATCCGGACCAGCTCCCCGCAGACGGTAACGTCTCGTTCCCAGCTTCCGACACGTTGATCGAAGAAGGTTAGGTTCCGGTTTCCTTTTTCTCTCTTTTCTCTCCGATTAGGGTTTTCCTTAATTTCCCCTTTTTCCACATACGTACAATTAAATCCCTAAATGCGATAAACAGGATTCTCAACTAACCTCTAGATAAGCGTGCCACCTAAGCCGAGTTCTAAAACCCGTCGGTGCGGATTTTGATGCACCAAAGCCTTAACGGGTTTGACTTATCCCATCATACCCGTTAACACAAAAGACTCAATCTGGAAGATCCGTAAGTTGGATTTCGGATCCGATCGCTCCGCCGTTCACCATTTCTCGTGCTCTATCATGGAAAAATATCCGCAAACCACAACGGTCTACCCAAGAAAATATGATAACTTATTTCCCCTAATAAACTAATTTATTAAAAAAGAAATAAAAAGAGGACAGGAAAAGTAATGATACTACAAAAACCAAGGAACGAAACCATCGAACGAACCAACGATCAAAACGACGAACGAAAGCCAACGAACAAAACCAACGAACGAAACCATCGAACGAACCCAACGATCAAAACGACGAACGAAAGCCAACGAACAAAACCAACGAACGAGACCATTGAACCGAACAAAAACAACGAACCCTAACACAAAACTAAATTACCGAAAACTGAGAGAGATAAAAGCCGCTAACCTAGCTCTGACGGAGAAGACAACGCGATCCCGATCTCCGCGGACGGTGGTGTTTCTGGATCCGCTCCTCGGTATCGGCGACGCTTCCGGTCTCGGTCTTCGGCACGCGCAACGAGGAAAGATGAAGAGGGACGATCTTTCTCAAAATTAGGGTTATACGGTATTTGGGATATTAATATCTTTTTATTAATATTTATTTATTTATTTCTCTTTTGTACGTACGAAAATCCCAAAATCTGATATTTTAAAGATATTTTTTAGCCGATTCCTCGATAAGCATGCCGATCCTCCGAATTGTCCCGTAACCGTTAGCACGGATCCTGATGCACCAACAACACATAGCGGGTTCCTAGGGTGTCAGAACTTACCTTTTGGACCCGCTAACACTGAAACCCTTATTCCGAAAGATCCGTAAGTCAGATTTCCGATCCGATCGCTTTGTCATTCTCCATTTTTCGAGCTCTAACACAGAAAGAAAACTCGCAAGCGCAGAAGATCTACCCTAAAAAGTTGAGACACTACATGTTTTCTCAAAAGAATTAAAATTGTTTTATCACCAGTCATGTGCCGAGAACAACCACTGTCCAAATACCAAGATGAATTATCATAGGCATGTAAAGATGTGTGAATGACTAGACAAGGAAAGAGTTCACCTTTGCGCACCCAAACCTTACGCGTTTTGGAGTACGTCTGCAATGATCGTATTCGTGAAATCCTCGATGATGATGTCTTCTTTGGTTGATCATTTTTCTTGGGTTTCCACATCGGATTTGTCTCGGGAGGTGTACTACCATTATTCTTGACACTTGGTTGATTCTTCTTTGATTTCCAATTTGTGTTCTTGATGGTAGTTGATCCTTGATTCGCTCCTTGTGTGCAAGTCATTCTAATGTGTCCTTTTCTTCCACAATGATGACATACCTTATTTGACATTGAGTTCAATTGTGATGTAGAAGGTTTGTCAACATTGGATGAAGAGTTTATAGTCGGAGTTGGAGGAGAAACCGACTGAGGCATAAACTTTTGTTCACTCGAACTTGGTTCCTCACAAGTTCGGTCATATCCAAGGCCAAATTTATTTGTTTGGCCAAATTTATTTGTTTGGCCAAGATCAAGTAACCTTTTGATATCCTCTTTAAGTTGAAATATGATCTTCATCATTTTCATGTTTCATTGACGTGTCTCAGAATAGAACTTCAAGAAGTAATTAGCTTTATCAATCAATTTCACATGTTCACTTTCAAGATGGTCATTCTTTTCTTAAAGGGAATTGTTCTTATTGATCAAGTTGTTCCTTTCCTCTTCAAGAATCTTTGATAGAGAAGTTGCTTTAGTTGATTGGTCTTCGAGTTCCAATAATCTTCTCAATTTCTTGTTATGCTTCGCTAATTTTCGTAAATCCCGTAACAATTGTTGATAGCCGTGAGCAAGATCTTCACCTTCGGAATCTTCATCACTTGATTCAATATCCGATGTAATTTTTTCATTCAAGGAGGAGACAGATAATGAACCAGAGGAAATAGATGATAAGCACACAAAGGGTGAAGTTATTTTTTTTTTTTGAGAGAGAAAAAGGTAGCATGCTACCCGCTTCGTTTATTTTTGAAATAAACTTAGCTAAAAATGTGAAGCAACTAGGCTTCGAACTTGGGTCTCGGGTATCAACCACCAAGCCCTTTGCCACTTGCGCTAGGGACGGTTGATAAGGGAGAAGTTGTAGATGCAAGAAATGCCGTAGCATTTGTATCCTCATCACTAGAAGATGACTCATCAGAAGAAGAGGAATCATCCCACGTGATTGCTTTCATGGCCTTCTTTTTGGACGGATTCTTATTAGGACACTCCGTTGCAATGTGGCCAAAACCTTTGCATTTGAAACACTGAATTTGTCCCACGGTGTTTTTTTTCTTCTTTGAAGAACCCTCTTGTTTTTTTATCTTTGAGCTTGAGAATCCTTTGCTCTTGTTTTTCTTGGACTTAAAGAAGGATGATGATTTGCTTGAATTATCTCTTCTAAAGTTCTGGCATAATTTTCTTGTCAAGAAAGCTAATTGTTTCTCAAAATCCTCAATTGATGGATTATCATCTGAGTCGGAGGAGGATGAATTCGTGTCTTCTTCCTTTGTTGATTTCAATGCCATACCTGAAGACTTAAAAGAAGAAGAAGGCTTTCCAGAAGAAGAGTTAGTTGGAAAAGTCATTTCGTAAGTTTGAAGTGCACCAACTAATTCTTCTACTTTGATCTCGTCCGAGTGTTTTACTGTTTCATTGGCTGCAACCTTAGGGCGAAATCTCTCGGGAAGAGTTCTTAAGATTTTTCTTACAACTTTAGATTCTGAAATCTTCTCCCCCAAGTTAGCACATGTATTTACGATGCCTTGGAATCGCGTATAATAGTCAGTGAAGGTTTCATGTTCGACCATACGAATAGAATCAAATTTGTTTGTAAGCATCTGTAGTTTTTGAACCTTCTGTCACGCCCCGAGAGTAGGTAAACAGCGGAAAATACCGTACCTTTTTTTTTTTTTGAAATAGGCTTTCGCGAGGCACGTGCACAGACCCGCCACATACACCAGTTCTCTCTGTATGACAGACAGAGTCTCACTTGCATATGTATGGCGTAGCTACCACGACCATACTTTAACCACGATAATCGAAGAGTAAAATGGGAAATGGTTGTGTCACGCCCCGGGTGTAAACCAGAACCCCGGCTCGTCTACAGATCCGCCGTGCACACGGAATTTTCGGTGTACACAAAGCGCTGGTAACCTGCTCAGATATAAAGATATAATAAAGAAGCATAAAAACAGAGCTAAACTAAAACTAATACATCTCAGACAAATGCTGGAAAATAAAAATACAACAAAACTCTCATATATACAAGTGTCTCTCCCAGCTCACGAAATAAATACAGCCAGCTGGCCGAGGCCAGACCCAAAATAAAGGAAAATACAACCGTCTGAGTGTACAGGGGATACATCAACTACTAAACTCGAGATCGGGGAAGTAGCTATCTAATCAGCGATCCTCTTACCTCGATCCTGGGAAGAGGGTCCCGCAACTCTAGCAGAGGACTCTGCAAAACAAAGGGGAACAGAAAAGGAAAACAGTGGGGGGTGAGAACTACTATAAAAATAGTAGCCTCCCCTAGTGGGTTAAACCTCAAACTCAGACATGTCCACTAGGTCTACCAGAGGCGAAAAAGAAACAAAGGTGGTAAGCTATAAGTATAACTACTAATTAAAAAGCTACCACTAATATGCCTGTAAAATGCCCAGCTAAAAGAGTAGCTAAATGTATGCATCAGAATATAAAATCCTGCCTGACTAAATCCAATCTATACACCAGTAAACACTGGTACTTCCTGCTCTGCCTGCCAAATCGGGTATGCCGGCCAACGCATAGCACCGATAGGGGATAGGAGTCTCAAGGACTCAAAGTCTGTATATCGCACACTCCGGAGTGGCCCTCGAGGGGAGAGACCCACACGAGTAAGTACCTCGGTAACAAGTATCAAAACTAGCAGGACTGGATCATGACACTGATCAAAGTGGGAAAAACCCATCCACTAAAGTAAGCCAGATCCGTTGATCCCTCTCCCCCAATCTGATGCAATAACAACTGTCCGGTCAACCGCCCGAAATTCGCGATTGCCGCAATACCCTGCCATCAAAGCCTGCCTGTCCCAAATCCCCAATACCTGGCTACACTATCCCAGCCCCTGCTCAAGCCCGAGCATAATACCCTCTAAGTTTAGAAACAGGAGAAGAAATGAAAAACATGGTTTCTCCTAAGTCAAATCCAGCAAGATAGTGTAGCAGAAAAAGGTGGCCTATCTAGGTGACCATACAAGCATGCAAAAGTCCTTTACTTAATAACATGATTTCAGGTATTCTAATTCTTACAAAATTAAAGCATGCCATTTCATGAATATCCACTGTACCAAGTTGCCATAAGCCGGTCTCTATACATGCATAAGGTGTCCCAAGATACATACAACACTAAAATGGTTTAGCAAAATATTCCCAAGGGGTTTAGGCAATATATCCTTTGCAAGAATTAACATTTAATTAATACTTAGTCCTCTAGAGATGCAAGTGCTAACATAAGTCCAATTTCCCAATTAAGCAAGCTATATTTATTCCACCGGTTTATTAGCAATGTAATAAAGGACTAGCTCCAATATGCCTAGTGGGTTATCACAAGTAGGAGGATTACAACGGTACCCACCTCGAGCGCTAATTCCCTGTCCAAAGGTGAAATCCACGCTCGGTCCAAACAGTCACCTCAACACTACACAACATTCCCCAAAAGAACAAACATAATTTAATCATACGATGCTCCAAAATCTGTCCAAAACACAACAGTTAGAGTTTCCCTGTTTCCACCTGCGAAAAATGCTCCAAAAATACCAAGAAAAATACTTTCACGATCCTCGCGACGAACCGGTTGAAACGAGTACCTGCACGTTCAAATCCGAGTTTCCTACACTGAGAAACAAATTCGACAAGGGAACCACCCCGAAATAAACCGATCTCAAAAACTGTAGCACTACTTTCTATAAACAGAGATTTTTCACCTTCGAAAAATACTCAGAAAATTCCCAGAAAATTTGAAGGTGTTCCTTGCGCTGCGTAGATGAAAAACGCCTCTTGGCACGCCTCAATCCGACGCCTGTGCACGAAGATATCGCCAAAACACCCACGTGCTGTCCAAAACTCCACGAGGAAAAATGGGTCAAAAGGAAGCTCGGGAAACTCCAAGATCAACACGAAAAAAGAGGAAGCTCAAAACACCAAAATCGGAGCCCTACCTGTCGAGAGTCCAACGGCGTGAGAATCGCCTAAATCGGAGGTCGGGGTAAGCCGGGGGAGTCCTCGTACTAAAATGTGACGAAGCGGGTCGCCGGTGAACGAGCGTCGCGCCGCGCCGTAAAAATGAAAACCTCGGGATGCGTGCCCCTAAAAATCCCAGGAATGCTCTGTGAAGTGGAACTCTGGTGGAGGAAGAAAAGCCCAGAAAGAACCTCTGTGAAAAACTGCCCAGAAAAAGAGTTAAAAGGCCTCAAAGTTCCCTATTTATAGGCCCAACCCGCAGCCCACAACTAACGGATTCGGGCGCCCAGTTTCGGGCGCCCGAAATCCGTGTAGTCGGATTTCCACCGTCCGACCCAGCGCCCGGAATCACCCCGTGCTGACACGTGTCCCGCACAGCAAACAGCTGTGCGGGGCGCATCAATAGCCGCCACGTGGCCCACCCGGGTGACCGACGCGTGTCCCGCACAGCGAACAGCTGTGCGGGCGCGCCCGGTGCCGACGCGTGGCACCGCTCGGTCAAGCGGGTAGGTGGCGCCCGCGAATAGCCGGGCGCCACGTGCCCCCTGCACTATCGCGGTCACACGTACGGGCAGGCGCCGCCTGGGCGCCTGCCATGCACGCGCCCCGAGGCGCCAGCCCGTGCCCCCGTGCGCCGCACCTCATGAGCCCGCCAATGGCATGCCGCCACGTGTCCCTGTGCCGGGTCCATGCACCCGCGCGGGGAACTCCGTGGACCGCGCACCCAGCGCCAGCCAACCGGGGTCGACACGTGTCCCCCCGCCCAAAACCCTGCACCGCCGATCAAATCCATGCACGGTCGCTCGAACTCCGTGGACTGCGCGCCAAAAGCCACCGAATCCACACCTGCGCCGGGCTCATGCACCCAGCCGCGCCGCTCCGTGGACCGAACGCTGCGAACTGGCCAATGACAGGCCGCCACGTGGCAAGCCGGCAGTCCACGATCCCCCCGATGCACCAGAAACCGCTGAAAACTTTCGGGAGTCCCTTTTTGGGCATCCGAACTCAGAATTTAACAAGCAAATAGCCGATTTCAAGTGTTTTTCTGCGCTGAATCCAAATCCAACCTCTGTTTGGCCCAAAACCTTTTCTAAATTTCGGCAAATGCAGCCGAAGGCCAATCTGACAATAAATATCCCACTGGGTCCATCTGTGCTATCCCTTCGACACAGCATGGACCAGACACACCATCAATAGGTGTTTTACACTTTGGATTCACGGGAAATAAAGCATGGGAATCAGGACCATTACATCCTCCCCTACAAAAAAAAAGTTTCGTCCTCGAAACAAAAGTCATACCTCAAGCCGGGGCCTCGAATAAGTGGGGGTAGGCATCCAACATCGCTGACTCCAACTCCCAAGTAGCCTCGCGCTCGCTCTGGTTGCTCCACAGAATCTTCACATAAGGAATGGCCCGGCTGCACAACTGTGGTGACCCAGATCTTTGCAGGGCTTCTGCGGTGTGACCAGCAGCTTCTGGAAGCCTACGTGGCATGTCGGCGGTGTTCGCGCGCCAATTTGGACACAAGAGATGGACTCGGGGCTTAAAATGGATCACGTGGGTAATCGGGGGACCCCGTAATATGTTTGGAGGAGTTTACGCGCAGAATGGATGACAAATTTAGGCTCAGCGCGAAATTCGGATTAAAAATACCTTTTCGGGAGCCTCCGGCAATTTATAGGATTCGAATTTGGCAAAATGGACGCCGGATTTGGAATCAGCACGCGAAATCGGTCAAGAGGGGCTATTTACTTGTATTTTTCGGAGCTTGCTACAGTATTTTTACTGTTCACTGCTGGAACAGTGTTCCCGGCGATCGCCGGCGGCAACCAGCGGCGGCGGGCAGCGACGGAAGGCGGCGGCGAAGGCTTGGGCAGGCGCACGGGCGCGCGGGCAGGGGCGTGGGCGCGCGGGCAGGTGCGCGGTCCACGGGCGAGGCGTGCACCAGGGGAGGACACGTGGCGGCTTGCTATTGGAGCGGTGTTGTGCGCGCGGTCCACGCAGGGAGCGGAGCAGGTGACCGGGGGCAGGTGGCCGTACATGCGGGGCAGGCGGACAGCAGGTGGGCACGGTTCCCGAGGCGTTGACGCGGGGGGACCCGTGCGTGGGAGCGCCACGTGTCAACGCGTGGTTGGCTGGCGCCAACCACCCGCACTGTGGACGCAGGCCACGCGGCGCAGCGTGGGAGGCTGAGTTTGCTGTTTGCTGTTTTGGGGTGACGTGGCAGCATCTGGTGGATTCGGGCGCTGATGGACGGCCATATTCGGGCGCACTGTGCGCGCCCGAATCATTTCGGGCGCCCGGAAGTTGGGACACATTGGGTATTTTGTGATTTGTTCCGTTTTGGCTATAAATACCTCCCTTTGGCCTGCAGTTTGAGGCTTTTCCCGAGCTCCCCTCTCTATGCAACCTTAAGCAAAGTTGTTCATCTTCCTCTGGAGCATCTCGTGGAGAAGTTTGGGAATTTTTGGTGGCACGCACATCGAGGTTTGCGGCCTTTCGGCGCAGTGCGACTTTCCTTCACCGGTGATCCCCTTCGTCGCGTTTCGGTGCGCAGGCTCCCTTGGCTTACTCAGACCATCGTTTTCGACGATTTTTGTGGTAGCGCGTTCACGAGAAGTAAGGCTTCGTTTTTTGTGTTGATTACTTCTCTGCATTTCGAGTTTTTGGCACAGTTCCCGAGGCATCTCTGAGCCACTGTATTTCTGTGGTGATTTTGGACGGCATGAGCTTGTTGGATTTATTTCTCAGCCCTCGGGTATCGGAATGAGGTGATTCAAGTGTCGATCGGTATCTACTCTTCGAGAGGAACGCACCCGTATTTTTACTGGATTTTTATGGGGTCATTTCGAGGGTGAGAATTATGTTTCTTTACAGCTATTTTTCCAGCAGAACTGTGTTCTTGAGGGAATGGCTCCCAATGTTGTCCGAATTGTTTCTTGGCCTACAGGTATCAGAACGGGGCGTTTAAAGAGTCGATTTGGGGCTACTCGTCGCGAGGATCACAACCGTGATTTTTTTTGGAAATTTTTGGAGGTCTATATTCAGGTGAAAAGGCTTCTTATCTCTGTTGGTTGGTGGAAAATAGCATGTGCTGTTTTGAGAGTTTTGATTGTGGTGTAATTAATCCTCGGCTTCGTTGTTGTTTGTTGGAACAGTGGTTTGTGCGACTGTTTGCCGAGGGTGCGGTTCCGACGAATTTTGGATTTCGTGTGGCTGCGTACTTCACCGACTTTGGCTTTGCCTACGGAATGCGTTTCAGGTGGGTGCTTTGTTCCGAGAACCGGTGGACGGTTCTCTGACTCTATATGTTAGAATTGCATGCAGGTGTAGGGTACAATACCTGGGATTGATCGGTAAGCTTAACAATGTGGATTTTATGGGAATTGCAAGTGAATTATTCATTGTATGAAAATGGTATTAATCAAACATTCATGTTGATGATTAGTGGAAGCTTACCTAAGCCAAGGTTACCCTATATGATTGATTATCATGCCATGTTAGCACATAACCTTTTATGAGGCTGGTTTATGCAATGGGATAAGATTATGTAGTTATGTGCAGGTTCTACTTTGAGGAGCGATTATGGATCGGGAACTATGGACAGGTATGGTCATTGATAAGTTGGCATGAGGTTTATTTTTCTTTATTCTGCTTTGAGGACAAATGCATGCTTGTATGGACATCTAGATAGGCCATCTTTTACTGCTACACTTTCTTATTGGGACTTGACTTAGGAGAAACCATCTCTGCTTCCTTTCTCCTTTTCTGTCAGTCGTATGGTTCATGTTGCTCGGGTTCGAGCAGGGATTAGGGATAGTGTAGCTGGGATCTTGGTGTCGGGGACAGGTCGTGCGGGATTGTGATAGGCTGGGTTATCGGCGACCGCGGATGTTGGGCGGTTGGCCGGGTGCGGGTTGTCGCACTAGGTTGTGGTTTGCGGGGTACTGCGGCAACCGCGGATATTGGGCGGTTGACCGGATATTTATTTATGCATCAGATTGGGTATCAGTTTTCTCTAGTGGACGGAGTTTCCCACTATTTGAGTATTTTTGCATCTGATTGGGGACCAGGGTCTTCTTTAGTGGTTGGGCTTTCCCGCTTTGATCATAGTCATGATCTAGTCCTGCTTTACAGAGATACTTATGATACTGATGACAAAGATACCTTACTCGTGTGGGTCGCTCCCCTCAAGTGCCACTCCGGAGGTAGGCCTTTGACCGAGCCATGTGTGCTGGTCTGATACTTATTTGGGATGCGAGCCATGTGTGCCGATCCCGCGGTTTCGAGCCATGTGTGCAGATTCCGCTTAGCAGGCAGTACCAGTTTTACTGGTGGCATTAGATTGGGTTGTTGCAGACAGTTACTTTATGGTTGCACTCGTGTCAGGGGGACTGAGTGAGGTTTAGTAGCTGTGTTTAGACCAGTACTAGGATTGTTGGGAACCCTTTGGGGTTTTACGGTGGTCCCGTGGTCGTTGTGAGTTCTTTGACCATTGTGCGAGAAGTTGAGCATCTGGAGTCTATCCGTTCTGAGAGAGAGGGCATGGATTTTGACTATAGCCTGCAAGAGCCACTACTCGATAGCGAGTTAGTCTGTTGGACGCCCTACGTAATTCCTGCCCGTCAGCGGGAGGTGGTTGTAGGTAGGCACAGGTTTGACTGGACCCGATGTGGCAGTCAGCTCGATTGGGTCGATTGAGCACCTCGTGTGCGAGTGTTGCATATCTTTATCGGAGTTTCCCCATTTGAGCTTTTAGATAGAGGCATGGTAGCTGTAGAGTGTCTCCAGCTTCTTCTTTCAGTTTTATTGCATTGGTCATCTTTTGCCTCTTGAGGACTTGGTGGGCAGATCGTCGGGCCTGGTGGCGATACCCACTGAGAACTCCCTTTTTGGTGTAGTTCTCACACCCGTTGGGGGTTCCCCCCCCCCCTTTTTGTCCCTTCTCTCCTTTGTTTTGCAGAGTCTTAGCGGGTGTTGCTGATTCTGCGGTTGCTGTTCGAGGCGAGGGAGTCGCGAGCTAGATCCCTACCTATCTTTGGAGAGTAGCGGTACCCCTTCCAAAGGAGATCTCCAGTGCAGTCGGTAGATTAGTGTTTTTATTTTCTCTTTGAGAGACTGATGTATTGTGAGGATCTAACTTGTACTGAGTGTCTGTGCACTGTTGTATCATTTATTTATTTAGGATTAACTCCCTGTTGAGTCCAGAGTTTGTATTTGAGGTTATTGTATGATTATCATTATGGAAGATGGACTTTGTACCTTTAGTTCCAGTTGTACAGATATTGGTTTTAATTTTACAGCAGTTTTATCTTTTAGCTCTGATATCTATTTAGCTGTAGCACTTTTCTTGCAGGTAGGACGCTTCGCCTATGCGGGTTTGGCATAGGTGGCGGATCTGTTGGCGAGCCCGGGTCGCAGTTTCGACCCCGGGGCGTGACAGCAACTCCCTAACCTCACGGTCTAAAATCCGCAACGGCCGCTCGACATAGCTCAAGTCCTCAGCGATCTCCAGTGGGGCGAAATCAATGATGTGCGACGGGTCATAAACATACCTCCTCAGAGTGGATACATGAAACACATCGTGAACACCAGCAAGTCTGGGAGGAAGTGCAAGCCTGTAGGCAACTGGCCCTATGCGCTCTAATACCTCGAAAGGTCCAATATAACGAGGGCTCAGTTTTCCACGAATCCTAAATCTCCGAATCCCCTTCGAAGGCGAGACTTTCAAAAAGACATGATCGCCCACCTGAAATGCTAAGTCTCGCCGTCGGGTATCAGCATAACTCCTCTGTCGACTCTGGGCGGTCTCGAGATGTCGTCGTATCAATCTGACCTTTTCCTCTGCCTCCAACAGTAGATCAGGACCCAAAGTCTTCTTCTCACCCACGTCACTCCAATATAGGGGTGACCGACACTTGCGTCCATACAACGCTTCAAACGGAGCCATCTGAATGCTCGCTTGATAGCTGTTGTTGTACGCAAACTCAACTAATCCCAAGTGTCGGTACCACCCTCCTCCAAAGTCCAGGACGCACGCTCTCAACATATCCTCGAGGGTCTGAATTGTGCACTCTGACTGTCCATCGGTCTGTGGGTGGAATGCTGTACTAAATCGGAGCTGCGTCCCCAAGGCTGTCTGTAAACTCCTCCAGAAATGCGAGACAAATCTCGGGTCTCTATCTGATACGATGGAAATGGGTACCCCGTGCAATCTGACCACCTCAGCCAAATACAACTGTGCCAGTCGCTCCAGAGGCCAAGTCATCTGAACCGATAAAAAGTGAGCGGACTTGGTGAGTCTATCCACGACTACCCAGATCGCATCCGCTCCAGTCTGTGCTCTCGGCAACCCAGTGACAAAGTCCATAGTGATATGATCCCATTTCCATTCAGGGATTTGGAGACTCTGCAACTTGCCAGCAGGTACACGATGCTCAGCCTTTACTTGCTGACAAGTTAAGCAGTGTGCCACAAATCTCCCAATGTCTCTTTTCATACCACTCCACCAAAACTGTGCCTTGAGGTCCTTATACATCTTAGTCCCACCAGGATGGATGGTATAAGGTGTATAATGGGCCTCCCGCAAGATCTGCTCTCGAATCTCTGAGTCCATAAGCACGCAAGCTCGGTCCCTGTACCGCAGTACTCCCGAAGCATCAACAGAAAAATCCCCTGCCTGACCACTCGAAATCTGCTCTCTAATCCTGGTCAAATGGGGGTCCTCACTCTGTTTCTCTCGAATCCTGTCCAACAGAGTGGGCTGCACGACTAAAGACAAAAGCCTAGCAGAGACCCCAGGGGACACTACCTCAAGCTCTAACCGCCTCATCTGCTCAAGTAATGGCGCCTGATCGGTGATCATCAAAGACAGGCTCTGTACTGCTCTCCTGCTCAGGGCATCAGCGACCACATTGGCCTTGCCAGGATGATAGAGTATGTCCACATCATAGTCCTTTAACAATTCCAACCATCTGCGCTGCCTCAGATTGAGCTCCTTCTGTGTGAACAGATATTTCAAGCTCTTGTGGTCGGTGTAAATCTCGCAGTGCTCCCCATACAGGTAATGGCGCCACAACTTCAGTGCGAAAATCACAGCAGCTAGCTCCAGGTCATGGGTAGGGTAATTCTTTTCATAATCCTTTAGTTACCGTGAAGCATAAGCGATTACCCTACCCTCCTGCATCAGCACGCAACCAAGTCCACTGTACGATGCATCACTGTAAATCACGTATCCTTTCCCAATGACAGGGAGGGAAAGGATAGGAGACGACATCAATCTATTCTTTAATTCCTCAAAGCTCCTCTGGCAATCCTCACTCCAAATAAACTTAATCCCTTTACACGTCAGGCGAGTGAGGGGTGTGGAGAGTTTTGCAAAACCTTCCACAGACCGACGGTAATATCCAGCCAATCCCATAAAACTGCGGACCTCTGATACCGTCGTCGGTCGGGGCCAATCCCGGACTGCCTCAATCTTCGCCAGGTCTACTGCCACACCTGCGGCTGAAATCACATGGCCCAAAAAGACAACCTCCCGAAGCCAAAATTCGCACTTAGATAACTTGGCATACAACTTCCTCTCTCTCAGAAGTTGCAGCAGAATCCTCAAGTGCTCCTCGTGCTCCACATCACTCCGGGAATAAACCAGGATATCATCAATAAATACAACGACAAACCGATCCAGGTATGGTCGAAAGATCCTGTTCATTAAATCCATAAAAGCGGCAGGGGCATTTGTCAATCCAAAAGGCATGACGGTGAACTCATAATGCCCGTACCGTGTCCTGAATGCCGTCTTTGGGATGTCCTCGGCCTTCACCTTCAGTTGGTGGTAACCAGACTGTAAATCAATCTTGGAGAAGACACAAGACCCTTGCAGCTGATCAAATAAATCATCAATGCACGGCAAAGGGTGCTTGTTCTTGATAGTCACTTTATTCAGCTCTCGATAATCAACACAAAGTCGAAGTGAACCATCCTTCTTCTTCACAAATAGCACCGGCGCTCCCCAAGGCGATACACTCGGTCTCACAAAACCTTTGTCCATTAAGTACTGAAGTTGCGCCTTTAACTCTCGCAGCTCTACCGGTGCCATTCGGTAAGGAGCCTTAGAGATTGGCGGAGTTCCTGTGACTACGTCAATCAAAAACTCGATCTCCCTATCCGGCGGCATGCTAGTCAGCTCCGGTGGAAACACATCCGGGAACTCATGGACAATAGGGATATCCGCGAGTCCCGGTGCCGCCGTAGGCTCCTTAACCACACAAGCCAAAAAGGCCACGCATCCACTGCGCATCATCTGCCTCGCACGAGAAGTCGAAACTACCGAGGCGAAGAAAGCACTCTGGCACCCCCTATAAACAAACACCTCCTGGCCTGGCTCGCTAAAGGTCACAGTCCTCGCGGCGCAATCAATCGTCGCGAAGTAGCGAGCCAGCCAATCCATCCCAAGTACTATGTCGAAATCTCGCAGCTGACTAAGGACCATCAGGTCCGCTGGCAAAATCCAAGACTCAACCTGTACTAGACAAGACCAACAACACTCCTCTACATACAATGTATGCTCTGGAATCTGTACCTCTAATGCATGTGGCAACCGACCTAACTCTAGTCCATGAGATGATGCAAATGCTCTACTGATAAAGGAATGTGATGCACCGATATCAAATAAAGTGCGAGCTCTAGTACCGAAGAGTAAAGTGATACCTTCCACCACGTGGTCGGCTGCCGAGGAGTCCTCTACCAGGGCGGCGTAGACTCGCCCGCTCTGTGCCGGAGGTCTGTAGTCTGTAGGGTGGGAGGAAGGAGCCCTGCTCGCTGCAGAATAGGGCCGCTGCTAGGGCGCAGAAGGGACTGATGCCGAGGAAGGAGCCGTCGATGTCGCGAAAGGGCAAGTAGCTCGGACATGGCCAGACTGTCCACACCGATAACAGCGGCCATACCTCTGGTCGCAAGTATCCGACGGGTGCTGACCCCTGCAAAAGATGCACCTAACCGTAGACTGGGGCTGCCTCGCCTGCTGCTGCTGCTGCCTCTGCCGCTGAGACCCCTGCTGCCGGGACTGTGATCTCTGCTGCTGTGAGTGCTGCTGCTGCCGCTGGTGCTGCTGCTGTGGGGGTCTCTGGGATCCACCAGGCCCTCGCCGCTCCGAGCGCCCACGGGCTGCGAACTGAGGCGGTGGCGGTCGGGGCGGCCTCCAGGAACTGGCCTGTCCCCCATCGTCCGGCGCTGGTCGCTTCCTCTCAGAACTCTGAGCGACCAAGCCTCCACGTCTAGCGACAACGTGGTCTCCCCTCTCAACCCACTGCGCATGATCCACTGCCTCCTCCAAAGTCTGTAGCCTCTGGGCATGCACCAAGGTATAGATCTCTGGGCGCAGACCCATCTCAAAGAGCTCCACCTGGTGCGGTCCATCCCTGGCAACATAAGGTACGCAGTTGAGCAACTGCGTGAACTCCTGGAAGTAGGCCCATACTGTCCGGTCACCCTGCTGAAGATTTTTCAAATCATCTTCTAGCTTTTTCTTCACACTCGTGGAGAAATAAGTATCTAGAATCATCCGTCTGAACTCTGACCAAGGTAGCTGTCGGGTAATCTGGAACTCCAAAGGCTCAACCCGACGCCACCAGGCATCTGCATCCCCCTCTAAACAATGTACTGCCATATGCACTCTGAATCTCTGGCCAATGAAGAAGTCCCGAAATAACTTCTCCATTGCTGGTAGCCACGATCCTATCTCCCAAGGCTGAGTGCTCCGCCCTGAATACCTCGGCGGTCCACGCTGACAAAACTGGGTGAGTTTGTCAGCAAACTCCTGCTCCTCCGCTGGGGTCAATGGCCGAATCGCTCCCTGAGCCCCACTGCTCGAAGATGGTGCGGTAGGTACTAGTGGTATAGCCGGCGGTACAACTGGTGGTACGGGGGCCTCAACAGTAGTAGGGGGAGGTGCCCCTGCCTGAGCGAGTAGCTGCTCGAACCTCTGCTCCTGACGGCGGTGACTCTCCGCCAACTGGGCCACCATGGCCCTCAGCTCGCTAATCTCATATGGCCGGGACTGCTCCGGCTCCTCCGGGGGTATAGGAGTACCCCGGGTAGGGATCCGCCGCGTAGGAGGCATCCTGCCACACAAGAAACCATGGGTCAGTAAACAAAACCACTCTCGACCCAATCCAGCGAAAGTCATGGACATCCCCCCATTTCTGTAACCTTATGTTGTCTGCAGCGAACATAATAGTCCACTAGAAATAGGATATGCCAGTCCCTCTCCACTCACGGGAAGAATTTAATAAAAAAAAATTGCCGACTTTCGCAAAATATCTCGTCACTCGCGCCCTGCCATCCTAGGGTCTGCCAAAAAGCCTAGGGTTTCCTAAGTCCCAACTGACCTATCCCTAAGCTCTGATACCAAACTAATCTGTCACACCCCGGGTGTAAACCAGAACCCAGGCTCGTCTACAAATCCGCCGTGCACACGGAATTTCCCGTGTACACGAAGCGCTGGTAACATACTCAGATATAAAGATATAATAAAGGAGCATAAAAACAGAGCTAAACTAAAACTAATACATCTCAGACAAATGCTGGAAAATAAAAGTACAACAAAACTCTCATATATACAAGTGTCTCTCCCAGCTCACGAAATAAATACAACCAGCTGGCCGAGGCCAGACCCAAAATAAAGGAAAATACAACCGCCTGAGTGTACAGGGGATACATCAACTACTAAACTCGAGATCGGGGAAGTAGCTATCTAATCAGCGATCCTCTTACCTCGATCCTGGGAAGAGGGTCCCGCAACTCCAGCAGAGGACTCTGCAAAACAAAGGGGAACAGAAAAGGAAAACAGTGGGGGGAGAGAACTACTATAAAAACAGTAGCCTCCCCTAGTGGGTTAAACCTCAAACTCAGATATGCCCACTAGGTCTACCAGAGGCAGAAAAAAAAACAAAGGTGGTAAGCTATAAGTATAACTACTAATGAAAAAGCTACCACTAATATGCCTCTAAAATGCCCAGCAAAAAGAGTAGCTAAATGTATGCATCAGAATATAAAAGCCTGCCTGACTAAACCCAATCTATACACCAGTAAACACTGGTACTGCCTGCTCTGCCTGCCAAATCGGGTATGCCGGCCAACGCTTAGCACCGATAGGGGATAGGAGTCTCAAGGACTCAAAGTCTGTATATCGCACACTCCGTAGTGGCCCTCGAGGGGAGCGACCCACACGAGTAAGTACCTCGGTAACAAGTATCAAAACTAGCAGGACTGGATCATGACACTGATCAAAGTGAGAAAAACCCATCCACTAAAGTATGCCTGATCCCTCGATCCCTCTCCCCCAATCTGATGCAATAACAACTGTCCGGTCAACCGCCCAAAATTCGCGGTTGCCGCAATACCCTGCCATCAAAGCCTGCCTGTCCCAAGTCCCCAATACCTGGCTACACTATCCCAGCCCCTGCTCGAGCCCGAGCATAAAACCCTCTAAGCTTAGAAACAGGAGAAGAAATGAAAAACATGGTTTCTCCTAAGTCAAATCCAGCATGATAGTGTAGCAGAAAAAGGTGGCCTATCTAGGTGACCATACAAGCATGCAAAAGTCCTTTACTTAATAACATGATTTCAGGTATTCTAATTCTTACAA
Source organism: Tillandsia leiboldiana (assembly GCA_029204045.2). Lineage (NCBI taxonomy): Eukaryota > Viridiplantae > Streptophyta > Magnoliopsida > Poales > Bromeliaceae > Tillandsia > Tillandsia leiboldiana. The sequence goes on along the minus strand of CM055066.1, from coordinate 44,144,024 downwards.
AATTAAAGCATGCCATTTCATGAATATCCACTGTACCAAGTTGCCATAAGCCGGTCTCTATACATGCATAAGGTGTCCCAATATACATACAACGCTAAAATGGTTTAGCAAAATATTCCCAAGGGGTTTAGGCAATATATCCTTTGCAAGAATTAACATTTAATTAATACTTAGTCCTCTAGAGATGGAAGTGCTAACATAAGTCCAATTTTCCAATTAAGCAAGCTATATTTATTCCACCGGTTTATTAGCAATGTAATAAAGGACTAGCTCCAATATGCCTAGTGGGTTATCACAAGTAGGAGGATTACAACGGTACCCACCTCGAGCGCTAATTCCCTGTCCAAAGGTGAAATCCACACTCGGTCCAAACAGTCACCTCAACACTACACAACATTCCCCAAAAGAACAAACATAATTTAATCATACAATGCTCCAAAATCTGTCCGAAACACAACAGCCAGAGTTTCCCTGTTTCCACCAACGAAAAATGCTCAGAAAATTCCAAGAAAAATACCGTCACGATCCTCGCGACGAACCGGTCGAAACGATTACCTGCACGTTCAAATCCGAGTTTCCTACACTGAGAAACAAATTCGACAAGGGACCACCCCGAAATAAACCGATCTCAAAAACTGTAGCACTACTTTCTGTAAACAGAGATTTTTCACCTTCGAAAAATACTCAGAAAATTCCCAGAAAATTTGAGGGTGTTCATTGCACTGTGTAGATGAAAAACGCCTTCTGGCATGCCTCGATATGACGCCTGTGCGCGAAGATATCGCCAAAACACCCACGTGCTGTCCAAAACTCCGCGAGGAAAAATGGGTCAAAAGGAAGCTCGGGAAACTCCAAGATAAACACGAAAAAAGAGGAAGCTCAAACATGAAAATCGGAGCCCTACCTGTCGAGAGGCCAACGGCGCGAGAATCGCTTAAATCGGAGGTCGGGGTAAGCCGGGGGAGTCCTCGTACTGAAATGTGACGAAGCGGGTCGCCGGTGAACGAGCGTCGCGCCGCGCCGTAAAAACGAAAACCTCGGGATGCGTGCCCCTAAAAATCCCAGGAATGCTCTGTGAAGTGTAGCTCTGGTGGAGGAAGAAAAGCCCAGAAAGAACCTCTGTGAAAAACTGCCCAGAAAAAGAGTTAAAAGGCCTCAAAGTTCCCTATTTATTGGCCCAACCCGCATCCCACAACTAACGGATTCGGGCGCCCAGTTTCGGGCGCCCGAAATCCGTTTAGTCGGATTTCCACCATCCGACCCAGCGCCCGGAATCACCCCGTGCTGACACGTGTACCGCACAGCAAACAGCTGTGCGGGGCGCGTCAATAGCCGCCACGTGGCCCACCCGGGTGACCGACGCGTGTCCCGCACAGCGAACAGCTGTGCGGGCGCGCCCGGTGCCGACGCGTGGCACCGCTCGGTCAAGCGGGTAGGTGGCGCCCGCAAATAGCCGGGCGCCACGTGCCCCCCGTACTGTCGCGGTCACACGTGCGGGCAGGCGCCGCCTGGGCGCCTGCCATGCACGCGCCCCGAGGCGCCAGCCCGCGCCTCGTGAGCCCGCCAATGGCATGCCGCCATGTGTCCTTGCGCCGGGTCCATGCACTCGCGTGGGGAACTCCGTGGACCGCGCACCGAGCGCCAGCCAACCGGGGGTCGACACGTGTCCCCCCGCCCAAAACCCTGCACCGCCGATCAAATCCATGCACCGCTGCTCGAACTCCGTGGACCGCGCGCCAAAAGCCACCCAATCCATGCCTGCCACGTGTCCTGCGCCGGGCTCATTTAGCCAGCCGTGCCGCTCCGTGGACCGAACGCTGCGAACCGGCCAATGACAGGCCGCCACGTGGCAAGCCGGCGGTCCACGATCCCCCCGATGCTCCAGAAACCAATGAAAACTTCCGGGAGTCCTTTTTTGGGCATCAGGACTCAGAATTTAACAAGAAAATAGCCGTTTTCAAGCGTTTTTCCGCGCTGAATCCAAATCCAACCTCTGTTTGGCCCAAAACCTTTTCTAAATTTTGGCAAATGCAGCCGCAGGCCAATCTGACAATAAATATCCCACTGGGTCCATCTGTGCTATCCCTTCGACACACCTTGGACGAGACACACCATCAATAGGTGTTTTACACTTTGGACTCACGGAAAATACAGCATGGGAATCAGGACTATTACAGATTGAGTTGTAAAACAATGTCTATTTAACGCGATGTGATTTGATAGGATAAATCCACGGGTTTTAAAGATGGTGCCTACGCAACACCCGATTTTGAAATGCTTTTCGCAACCCTTTTTATTTTTGAAAACCGCATTCGAAAGGCATATGGAAAATAAGAAGTCCTACCATACAGTTATCTGTAATGACGCTGATTTTTACTATTTCCGTATTGACGTCTTTTGGATTTAAGCTTGTTTTTGGTAGATTTTTCTTGGTATTGGTTCGCTTGGATTTTGGGTTGCGGTTACTGTAGCACTGTAGAGCTCGTTAAACGGAGAACGACGATGCGATCGGATCGGAAATTCGACTTACGGATCTTACGGAACGAGGGTTTCTTTGGTAGCGGGTCCGAAAAGGTAAGTTCGGTAGTTTTCGGGACCCGTTAGGTGTTCTCTGTGCATCGGGATCCGTGCTAGCGGGTATGGGGTGTTCTGGAGAATCGACACGCTTATCGAGAAAGTCGTGGAAAAATTCCTTTTGATTTTAAATATCGGATTTTAGGTTTTTGTACGTACAACGAAAATAATAATTAAATAATAAATAATCCTAATTGTTTGGGAAAAAGATCGCCTCTTCTTTCTCCATCCTCGCCGTGCGTGCCGAAGACTGAGACCGAAAGCGTCGCCAATACCGGGGAGCGGATCCAGAAACACCACCGTCTGCGGAGATCGGGATCGCGTTGTCTTTTCCGTCGGAGCAAGGTTAGCGATCGTGAGCTCCTTTTTGTCGCTTTGTTCTTTGGCTTTCGTTCGTCGTTTTGATCGTTGGTTTCGTTCGATGGTTTTCATGTTAAGGAATTTGTTTTGGCGTATTTCGTGAAAGTGGTTAAGTCTTGAAGATTGAAGATGAAGAAGCTTGAATCATATACCTCAATCTCAAGCAAGAAGAATTCAAAAGGATCAGGTATGTTTAACTAAATAATTTTGATAATCCGAATACTTCTTATAGTGTAGAAACACTTGGATGGATTTTTAATCGAATAAAAATCAAAAACTGGACATGTTATTGGTTCAGGATCCGAAACAGGCAACCACAGTCCGGACCCCGAACATAGGGTAATTCATGCACAATCCAGTCCGGAACACCCCTGATTTTGTTCCGGACCCCGAATGTGGGTTTTGCTGAAAATGCATGAACAGTCCGGACCGGGGCACTTCGTTCCGGACCCCGAACGTATGTTTTTCTGGAAATAGTCTGTCTTGCTACGACGGTCCGGACCGCAGTATTCCAGTCCGGACCGTCGTCCTGAAAATTTCCAGATAAGGTTTGTTTTTGATTCTTATCCTCTTCCAATGGTTTCTAACCTATAAATAAACCCTACGATTCATTTTTTAGGGTAATCCAAAATACGGTCGAAAAAGAGAAATCCACCTATAAAGAAGAAAGGAAATAACTAGATTTAATTCTATGTTTCTTCATCTATATTAATTAATTTGATTCTAGGTTTTCATACTCAGATTTTGAGTAGAATCAAATTAATGAATACTTAGATGGTATTTCCGATCTATCTTTGATCTAAGTATTCGGCGAATCATCACCACCCAAAAACAACGATTTCCCCAAAATCGGCGCGTGGACTCGTGTGGCCTTGTGGATTCAAGGTGCTACCGCTCTCGTGGATTCGGAGTGAGGTACGTTCGTGGATTCGAGACGTGCTACTGGGTGAAGACTGTGGATTCGGTCGGACGTCGTGGATTCGACGTTGGACGCCGTGGATTCGGCGTTGGACGCTAATCGTGGATTCGAGGAGCGTTGCGGAGCGAGCGGAGAAGATCTACTGGGAGCGTATGGAAAAAGGTCGAGTCGTCTGTGAGTACGGTAAATCACCTTTGTACGTGTTATAATTCTAGTGGATTTCGCCGTGTTATCGGTCCCGTGGTTTTTTACTCCGGTTTTGGAGTTTTCCACGTAAAAATCTTATGTGTTATTTTTCATTTCCGCATTGGGTTTTATTGCGCAACAATTTTTGAGTGTTTATTGTTTACACCTATTCACCCCCCTCTAGGTGTTTTTCTCCCTATTTAGATCCATTATAAGCATAACCCATCAATTGGTATCAGAGCGGGAATAGGGTTGTAAACAATGGTTGAAGGTGGAAACATCAACAGACCCCCGTTCTTCGATGGAACAAACTATGCCTACTCGAAAGTACGGATGAAAGCCTTTTTAATTTCCATCGACGAACGGGTGTGGCAATCTTTCGAGTTAGGATGGTCAAATCCAACTGAAGTTATTGTTGATGTCCACACCATCAAACCTAGGTCGAAATGGACCAAGGAAGAGATTGACTCATCTTCTTACAATGGCAAAGGAATTAACGCCTTATTTAATGCTTTATCGCAAACTGAGTTCTCTCGCGTCTCGGCATGTGAGACTGCGAAAGAAATCTGGGATGTTCTTCAAGTTACACATGAGGGAACTAACCTTGTGAAGATTCAGAATCTGCAAATGCTTATGAGCAAGTTTGACTCTATTTTCATGGCAGAAAATGAAACTTTCACTGATTACTATACGCGATTGCAAGACATCGTGAATACATGTGCTAACTTGGGAGAGAAAATTCCAGAATTTAAAATTATAAGAAAGATTTTAAGGACTCTTCCTGAAAGATTTCGTTCTAAGGTTACGGCCATTGAAACTATTAAACACCCGGACGAAGTCCGTGTAGAAGAATTAGTTGGTTCATTACAAACATATGAAATGACATTTCCTACTAAATATTCTTCTGGAAAAGCATCAACTTCTAAGTCTTCAGGTTTTGCGTTGAAAACAACAAAAGAAGAAGACGCGGATTCATCCTCCTCAGACGACAACGAGAACCTATATATGGAGGATTTCGAGAAGCAGCTTGCTCTCTTGACTAGAAAATTTCGCCGAAACTTTCGAAGGGGTAATTCAAGTAAAACTCCATCCTTCGAAAAGTCGAAGAAAGGCAAAGGTTTTTCAAGCCACAAGTCAAGGAAGCAAGAGAGTTTTTCAAAGGATAAGAAAAGCTCGGAGGGACAAGTCCAATGCTTCAAGTGCCGAGGATACGGCCATATCTCAACGGAGTGTCCCAATAAGAATCCGTCAAAGAAGAAAACGATGCAAGCCATCACTTGGGATGACACCTCAACATCAAATGAGTCATCTTCAAGTGATGAAGGAAATAACGCAACGGCGTTCCACGCGTCCACAACTTCACCTTTCGTGTGCTTTATGGCAAGTACATCCGATTCATTGTCCAACTCCTCCCAGGTTGAAAAAATTGCAACGGACGACGAATCGAGTAATTCCGAAGGTGAAGACTTTGCTTTTGCCTACCACAAACTTTTGTGGGATTCAAAGAAATTGGAAAAGCAAAACAAGGGGTTGAGAGGGAGATTGCAGGATCTCAAAGAAGAAGTAAAAAGGGCAACTTCTCTCTCGACCGGTCTTGAAGTAGAAAGGGATAACCTGATAAAAGCAAATGTTTCACTTCAAGAGAAAAATGAGCATTTTGAGAAGGAACACGTAAAAATGGTTGATAAAGCTGGTTACTTCTTAAAGCTCTATTCCGAGGCTCGACAGGAAAAAATGGAAATGACGAAGACCATTTTCTGTAGTAACCGAGAATTTTAAAGGGTTTAAATAAATTTTTGGATTTACAAATAGCAGAAAATAAATAAATAAAACCCCAAAAATATCGATTTTTGATTGGGGTCTGGTCTCAAAAAATCCGAGTTCACCATTGCGACCGTCTCGTCGAAACATGAAAAATTTATATTCACTTGTCGATGATCCAACGGTCGGATTTTCCAGAAAACAGCAAAGAAACCGCGGGCCCCGCAACTTAAATGTGAATAGTAAACCCTGGTTTCCGGTCCCCTCTCGTTCGACCGAAGGCCAATCCACTATCTGCAAATTAAGTCTAGCAGTATGAGTAGTCGATCCTAGCTATTTTCGACATTATGAGCGCAATGGCACTGGCAGTTTTCGCGTTTGGCGATCCGGGTGCATCGAAGTGCGTGCGTCGGATTGCGACATACAGAACAAGATGGCCCGAGAATTCATTTGAGCACCAAATCAAGCAAATGAATAGCCTGTTTTAAAGGTCTCGGCGAGCCGGACGTCGTGGCGAAGTCTGTTTCACAATTCGTCGAGCGGATTTTCTCAAAATACGTGAAATGCACTGAAAAGGGGGTATTTTTGAGAAAACTATAATATTTTATGGGTCAAATTGTTAGGGACTAAAACATCAAGGTGTTGGGTGCATTTTGCACCTACTGTGAAAAGCTCGGAGGCTAGGGCTGAGTGTGAACCGGGTTTGAGGGTTTTGCAAAGAATCTTGCATTTATGTTATGGTTGCCTCTTGGTCTGCCTTGGGCCAGAGCACGAGGGGTTTTGGGGATATTTCGAAGCATCAACCCCCTCTTCATCTCCCAGACCAAGCCCCGAGTGCGGGAGGCTGAAGAGAACACTAATCCTTTGAGACCTAGCCCGAGAGAGAGAGAGAAGGAGGTTGGAAGCAACTTCTTCCAACTTGAACTCAAGAGATCCTGTGGTGTTCCACTGTACCAAAGGACCATCTTGAGTGATTGTTGTGGCCGCGCAAAGAAGATGAAGAGAGAACCGGCTTCCTCCATCTTCATCAACTCCGGCCAAGGTAAGGACCCCAAACCACTGGTTGTTTACACCCTAGACCCTTAGCAGTAGCTTAGTTAGGACCTAAGAATTTCCCCTGCCAAACCCGAGCTCCCCATGCACTCTGGTTGGCGGGCGGGGCCACACCCTCGCTGGAAACCTAAGTTGCTCCGCCTCGGAAGAACTTGGCAACCGATGAACCGAAGTGGGAAATTAAATGATGGGCTTGGATTGTACGAGCCAGTGATCATCTCCACCAAAATTGGTGAAGTTTGGTCAAGTAAGGAAGTCGCAGAATGGAACCCTAGTTTTCGGGTTTTCGCATGTTGGCCGAGCTTGCTGCTCCGGCGCCGGCGCGCTTCCCCGCCGCCGGCCACATGCCCAGAAGTGTTCCTGGGAGTGAGAGGAGTGCACCCATGCACTTGCATGGAATCCATGCAGCACCAAAGAGGCGCGGCCATGGATGACCCGAGATTGGACCGAATCGTGGTCGCCGGCGTTCCGGCCAACTCCGGCTGGGGAGAGTTGGTCGTGAAGCTTTGTATGGACCAGAGGAACAATTCCATACATGTTGGAGGGCTTCAAAATGCTTCTATCAAAATCCACCATTAATGGGTAATGAAGCTCCAAACCAAGTTGGCTCCGCGCCGCCGCCGCCGTACCCTGTCGCCGGGCACAGGCACAGGAAGACTCACAGAGAGTCCTAGCATCCAATTGGTCATGGCATTTGGTCTCAGATGCCCTGGGTTGCTGGTCACGATTTTCAATGCATGAGGCATCTTCTTCAACCTCGGGCTCCGGCAATCCGAGGGTACAAAGTTGAGACCAAATTGCTGGAAATGTTGCCTGAGCTCTGTAGAGCATTTCCATCCAAGTTTCAAAGCAAATGGTTCAGTAATTGCAGAGAACAACCTGGAACTTGGTGCGGTGTAGATGCTTAAGATTTGTGCACACCAAGTATTTGTGGAAATGCCACAGTGAAGAAATAGATGGAATTAGTTTTCGATTTAAATATGAAAGTTGTTCAAAAATGTCCCCTGAGCTTGATGCTCACTTCAGATCAAGCTGGATCTATGTGGACAAGTGTTTGGAGCATTGTGAACTTGTGTGTGTGCAAGGTCTTGGTTCTGGGTGATCCAGCAGACCTGGGCTGCAACTAGGGCAAGCCCTGGAGTCCTGGCACTGTCCAGAGACTATTTGATTCAGGAAGTTTCATCTGAAGATGAATAGATTTCAAGTTGTGTTAAAACCAAGCTTAAATACAATAGTTACTTATAAACAGTGTTTGGGTCTGTTTGAAATATTGCAACAGTGTACTCCTGGCTAATTTGGGGTCACTGGACGCGATGCTCGCGTTTATTTTGGGTTTTGATGAGCCGAAGAAACGAAAATGCGTTTCGGCTAGGTTAGAGAAGTAATTCATGGCCCGAAGTTTTCCTCGGGTATCGCACTGCCACAAATGGGTGAGCACGGCGTTCAGCAAGTCGAATGTCACCTACTGGAGGTGACGGCTCGTAAAAATGATTCTCCGTTTAAGAGAACGAGCCAAAACGGGGTTTATACAGTATATAAAACACATTAGGATTAAGCCCGAGGGGCTTGCTGCAATTGTAACAATATGGAAAAGTAGATGAATGCTCTAAAACATTGTTGACCTTTCGGTGGGTTTCCCGGGGTCCTTGAAAAGCTAAATATGCTTAATAATGCGATAATCGACGAAATGGTCGATTCGCGCTAGTTGCACTTTGAGGATTTGGTAGATCCTGAGTTGTCAACTGGTGTTGTTGTAGGCCCCAGTCATCAGGAGCCAGCCCGTGATCCGTCTTGTGGTTATCGCGACCGTCTACCTTCTGGTGGAGTCGTTGTTCCTCCTATATACAGGTGGGTTTATCTTCGGTCCGCGTTTTATCAGGTCGGCCCTATTGGGTGCCGTGGTAGGTCGGACCCCTGTTCTTGGTGTAGCCCTGAACCTATGCTTTAGCCTTACTATATGCTTTCATTCCCGCATTCAGTCATTACAGCTATATTGCTTGATTATACTAATGAGCCTTTCGTTGTACTCTATTCTTCACTGCATGTTTAGAATAGGAGTTCTAGTCTCAGTATCTGGCATGATTTGCATCAGTATCGATATCCCGATAGGGATTTCCTCGGCTTCTCGCCGACTGTCCGGTCTACCGACCGTGGATTGAGATTTATCATTATGATTGCTATTGAGTTATACCTGCTCTTACTACTTGCTTGCATATCAGCACAAAATCCTTACATCTGCATAACCTTGATCCCACAGATGAGCTTTTATTATGTCTTGATTTCCAGCAGTAGTTATACATCATGCTTATATTCCAGCAGTTGCTTGTTTATCATATTGAGATATATCATGCTTTCTTCAGCAGTAGATATGCATTTCCTGGACACATGCCATGCTTGATTGGTCACTAGCATAGTTCTATACCTGTCTCTATTCTTCACTGCATATTTAGAATAGGAGATACTACTTCAGTATGTGGCATGTTATACTTGTATCCCGATGGGGATTTTCCTCGGCTTCTTGCCGTCTATGTGGTCAGTGGACCATGGTTTGAGCATCAGCATTATGATCGCCGTGTCGAGCCAGCTTTCAGTCGCGCACACCGGCGGATTAGCTACCCGCAATGGTGTTCTTTACCGGTAGAGAGGTCTGATTGACCCGTGAGCCCAGTGGGGTTATGATAGCTTGCAGGGTGTCCAAAAGTGGCTTTAGGCCTGAGGCCCCAATGACCAAAAGTGGTTTAGCCTGAGGTCTTATGCTCCATGGCAGTTTAGCCTGAGGCCCTTGTGGCCAAAAGTGGCATTTGATTGGGTATATTCGTGGTACTACCTTTGATGCACCTTCTTGATATTCCTGCTTGTTTGATTACCTGTATTTCATATCTGTTATAGATTTATCATGCATAGTATGATTGTGTTATATATGCATACTCTGTTCTATTGATCCATATTTGAACTTATTTGGCTTAGACTGTATATCTGCATTGATCTTCAGTATATCCTACTTCTGTTTCCGCTTATTATTGTATCCAGTAGGTACGGCTTGCTATTTCCCGGCCCGTCGTGCCCACTGGGATACACTCCGGTGTGTCTCACACCCTCGGGTGACTGTTTTTCAGGTCCTTCGGGTGCGGGGACCTTTGGACGTTCTGTGTGAGGACGCGTGGTAGATTTATCCCTGGTAGGATGTACCCCTTTTGATTTAGTAAAACATTACAACTGTATTTCCATTTTGAGAACTGGATGTATTAACGTATGAACCTTGTGGTTGTAATAGAGTATAACTTATTTAGTATAGCTATCTGGTATCTACTCTGATTGGATGTATCTGTTAGCCGAGCATATGTAGGGGGGACTCTGTCCGTTGTACAGAGGCTTTCCTATATGTGTGGCGGTCTGTTCACGCTTCGGTGTATTCAAGTTTTAACTCTGATTTAAAAAAAAAAAAAAAATTAGACCCACTTTTGAATCTCGGGGCGTGACAGATTAGATGGTATCAGAGCATAGGTACACGGTACCTAGGTTTGGGTTAGGATAAACCCTAGGATGACTTGAGTCTGACGTGAGAGCGCGGGGTGTTGTCTTGTGGTTAGGAACTCAGGTGAATTATTTACTAATGAGTTGTTTCCTAACCTTGTTGTTGTGGCTACGAGCGGTGTTCGCATGCGCTCTGGGCTTGGTGGTGATAGTGGGTGCAGTGTTGGCCGCGATCGTGATACGGGTCGAGGGCGAGATGTTTTAGTGGAGCCAGAGGACTCGGATCGTTCGCAGTGGTTTGAGAGTTATCTCACCACTTTTGCTGGGTTAGTACAGCAGATGACTGTTATTTTTGCACCAGTCCCACCACTAGCCCAGGTACTTTGAGGTGTTGTTGAGCCTCCGGTAGCCCCCGCGCCACATGATATGTGACCTTTGTCACAGCCATGATTCCCGGAACTACACTGGTGGCTGCTATTATTGCTGATTCCCCGATTACAGCTATTGGGATGACTATGAGTTTAGCAATTCTTTTACTGTGGAGGAAGTGATTCTGATGACACTTTATAAATACAAGCCTTTGTCGAGTTATGAACTGAGCCTGTTCAGTGAAAGTAGCCCGGAATTCAAGATTATTTCGATAGAGGTGGTTGTGACAGTGAGCGTGCTAGCGCTGTCAGGGTTGTTGTATCGATTAGTTTTGGTGGCCTATGGCCAAGTAGTAACCCTGATTGGGTTGGTGTTGTAGTCAGGTCCCACCTTTTTGCACGGATTTCGTGGACCGCCTCAGATTCTCCTATAAGTATTCAATAATTGTAGCCATTGTGGCTGCTACCTTGGTGAGGTAGTATTGGTGGTGCACTATGACTAGAGAGTCGGGTGTGTCGAGTAATGTTGATTGCTTGAGGATCCGATATTAATCCTAAATGGATACAAATTATGGTTGTTTCACACAATGCGTGTGAACTTGCTTGTGGGGTTATGATCATCCCGTTGGTGTTGAGTTGCGACAGGTGTCGCTAGATCTATGTTAGCAAGAAGTAATTAATTCAAGGTATTGGTGAACACTGAAATATGGTTCTAGATTATTGTGAGTGGCCATGATGGCACTCGTGACCACGTGGTGGTAGTAACACTCGATATTGGTTTACAATATTGGCATACAGGTTGGTGTTGTGAGGAATGTGTGATACCTTCTGTTGGATTCCGGTGGGAGTCATGTCTCCAATGTGAGGTTGGTGACAGATCAAGGTATTTCACTTTTCTTTTGATAAGCGCGTTGGCTGCAGACAACGTACTGTCGAAAGAGCGGATGAAATACTCTACCCTGTAAGGGAAATATTATGATTGGGTCTGCTTGTGTACTGGCCTATATGTTAGTCTTCGAGGTTGCTCTCTGGACAACGGTGATATAATTTGGGTACTGATATTCTAGACTGTATTGGACTTTGATTAGGTCTCCGACGGTATACATACGTGGAAAATAGATTGTCCTTGTCATTATTGTGGACATCCATTCTAGTTGGTGGCCTACCAGCCACGGTAATATTGCCCAGAATTTGCATCTGATGCAATGATGAGAATATTCAGTTAAACTGTAGAATTGGACAATGCGTCCAAACCAGATCTATTAAGATTTTGTGGAGAGCAAACCAAGTTGTTGAATATCAGTGGTACTAAATGATTGATCGAGTCGGTTACATTCGGCAGTATATGTGACCAGGTGAATTAGTCAGCTCTATTTCTTGAGGTAGTTTCATGCTTTTTAGCAAGCTAAATTGAGGTCTAGGACTTGTTGGCAAAAATGAAAGCCTCAAGTATCTCTTTACTCAAAAAGAGTTAAATATGAGGCAGCGGCGTTGGCTTGAACTTCTCAAAGACTTTGACCTGACTATTTAGTATCATCCTGGTCGGGCAAATGTAGTAGCCGATGCATTGAGCCGGAAGCACAGTACAGCTGAAATGTTGATGATCACTGGGCAGGATCGCTTGATTGAGGAATTCCAGAAATTGAACTTGGAAGTAGTCCCTACTGGCGCGACAACCCAACTTATGGCAATGGTAGCTCATCCTACCCTTCTCGACCGTATTAAGGAAGGACAACAGTCGGACCCTTGGTTCGAAAAAGTTCGCGAGGATATAGCATTGGGTCAGACTGATGACTATCAGATGCTCACCGACGGCTCTATCAGATATCGAGGGCGTTGGTGTGTTCCAAAGGATAATAGCCTGAGGAACAAAATTCTCGCAGAGGCACATCGATCCTTGTACACTGTACATCCTGGTGGAACCAAAATGTACAAGGATCTGAAACAGCAATTTTGGTGGCCTGGGATGAAATCAGATATTGCTCAGTATGTATCACAGTGCTCGGTGTGCCAACAAGTAAAGGCTGAACATCAGCGTCCGGCAGGAAAGCTACAACCGCTTCTTGTTCCGGTGTGGAAATGGGAACAGATTACAATGGACTTGTCACCGGTCTGCCACGATCCCAGCGTGGCCACGACGCTATTTGGGTGGTTGTGGATCGACTCACCAAGTCGGCCCACTTTCTGCCTATTCATACGACATGGTCTAGAGACCGGCTTGCCCAATTGTATATCGACGAGATTGTCTGGCTTCATGGTGTGCCGGTGTCGATTGTCTCTGATCGGGATACTCGATTCGTGTCCCATTTCTGGCAAAGCCTTCAGCAATCATTGGGCACTAAGTTGAATTTCAGCACTGCCTTCCATCCTCAGAGTGATGGGCAGTCTGAACGGGTTATCCAGACATTGGAAGATATGTTACGAGCATGTGTCATGGATTATGGAGATGGATGGTTCAGATACATGCCGCTAGTAGAATTTGCCTATAACAACAGTTATCAGGCAAGCATCGGAATGGCGCCTTACGAGGCATTATATGGGCGTCGATGTCGATCCCCGATCTGTTGGGACGATGTTGGAGAACGCCAGATTGTCGGGCCAGATTTATTGGAGGATGCTGAGGCCAAGGTGCGAATCGCTCGACGGCGATTGCTTACCGCACAAAGCAGGCAAAAGAGTTATGTGGACAAGCGCAGGCGCGATCTTGAGTTCCAGGTTGGCGACCATGTATTGCTGAAGGTGTCGCCAACTAGGGGAATCAAGAGATTTGG
>CM055066.1:44084718-44130548 GCA_029204045.2 Tillandsia leiboldiana | reverse complement strand
CCGTTTTTGTTTTCCTTTCACACGAGGGGTTAAAATTAATTTGGGGGGTCAAAAATCCAATAAGACCAAAAGTCTAAGTAGTCGGCCTTGGGAATTAGGTTTTCCTAACACCTCGCCTCCCCCCTCCTGGCGCCAAATCCGAGCGTGGACGCGGACGCGGTTCCCCAAAACCCTCGTCCTCCCATATCGCCGGCGTGGAGAGAATGAGATTTTCGATCGTCATCCCCGCAAAGATCGACGAAAGCGAAGAGGACGATCCCTCTCCTTAGCACCCGGGCGTACCGACGAAACAAGGTGAGCCGTGTTGTCGTTTTCATTTCTTGTCTTTTCTCGTCCCGAACGAGGGGGGGGGGGGGGTTTCTTGATTTCGTCGGAGATGAAGGAGAGGGGCGTGCCACCGCACGCGGAGCGCAGCGCGGGGCAAACCGCGCATGGGGGGCGCCGCGCGGGGCACCCGCTGCGGGGCACCGCGCGGTACAGCCGCGCATGCGGGGGTGCCGTGCGGGGCACACGCATGAGGGGCTCCGCGCGGGGCAGCCGCGCATGCGGGGGCGCAGTGAGGGGCACCCGCATGCGGGGCGCCGCGCGGGGCTGCCCGCGCATGCGGGGGGCACGCGCGGTACAGCCCGCGCCTGCGGGGGTAACGTGCGGGGCACCCGCATGCGGGGCGCCGCGCGGGCAGCCCGCGCATGCGGGGCACCAGCGCGGTGCAGCCCGCGCATGCGGGGTGCCGTGCGGGGCACCCGCATGCGGGGGCGCGCGCGCGGGGCAGCCCGCGCATGCGGGGGCACCGCGCGGTGCAGCCCGCGCATGCGGGGCGTGCGGCGGGGCACCCGCATGCGGGGCGCCGCGCGGGGCAGCCCGCGCATGCGGGGGGCACCGCGCGGGGCAGCACGCGCATGCGGGGGCGCCGCGCGGGGCACCCGCCATGCGGGGCAGCCGCGGGGCAGCCCGCACATGCGAGGCGCGCGCGGGCAGCACGGCGGCGCGTGGGGGTTTGGTCGCTGCCGTCGGGGGGCCGGCTGGTGTTGGGGCTTTTCCTTACTTCGCGTTTAAAGGTTCTTGACCTCCCCGCCGGGGGTCCCGTTTTGCAGCTTCGGGGAGCGCGCCGGAACCGGGGAGCCGAGCGTGGTTTTTCTACTAGCGACAGGTGGGTGTTTTTACTTTATTCCTAGCCTCTAAATTCTATCATATTGGACGGGGTCTATTCTAAGTGTACTGGGGTTAAATAATGATGGGCGATAGCTTATGCATGTTAGTGGGTTCTCTATAGTGTTAGCGTCGGTTACCGACGGTTGTTCTCTTTTTAACCATTATATGTCAGCGGGCCACCTTCGAGTGCGCGTATTATTACCTTGCTTTCGATTATGCACTTTACCTCATTACTCTTGTTATTTATATTATGATGCTGACATGATGGTGGTTACGGTTACTTGGCTCGAGGTTGCCACACGCGCACCCGCGGTTTGGCCACCGCAAAGGGTGCGCTTTTCCGGAAAAGTGGTCTATGACCCGTGTATACCCACGAGGTGACGTAGTGGGGCCCCTTATTAGTGGTGGGGTTGAGGCGCCGAGGTGCGAGCGGTGCGACCCGTCGGTTTAGTTGTCCGGCGTGGTCGGGTTTCTGCAGGTACGGTATGGGCCGTCGGTTTAGCTGTCCGACGTGTCCGGGTATTACAGGATGCAGGTGTACAGGTTGCTTTTCCTCCTTGGGAGGGTGGTTGCTCCGGTGGTCTTCACGGTTTGTTTTACTATGTTCTCCTGCTCTACTATTTTTGCGTCACTGACATCCCACTTCGTGACAGGGTTCGGACGGGGGGAGAGGTAGGCGGTGGTGAGGACGGGACAGGAGCAGCTGGGTCGCTGGGGACCCTGGACTGTATTTCTTCCTTTATTCTCGCTTTTCATTGCATTGTAGTTATGTGAGAGGTTCGCGATACCCTCGTGGGGTCGGCGTGGATGTCGGTACGGGTTGCATTTAGTGCCCCTTGTGCATTACTTTCCCTTTTATTTCTATCGGCCATTTAAAAATCAAAAAGGCAGAAGCCAAAGAAAGGATTGCGAAAACCGTTTTTAAAATCTAAGTGTCGTGTGGGCACTGGTTTCAAAACCCTGTGGATTTATGGATTGCGAAAGGGATTTCAAAACTTGGTGTCGGGTGGGCACCGCTTTCAAACCTTGTGGATTTATGCTGACTTCGAAACTAGCTTTCAAAAACGTAAGCGCCGGGTAGGCGCTCTTTCAAAACTATGGATTTATCCTTTCCAAACTGATCGGCCATATGTTCTTCTTTTAGTAGTTTAGAATGCTGGTTGGTTGTGAATGATTGTTGTGATTGATTGGCTGTGTATGTTGGAACATGTACTGAACGCTACGCCGTGCACGTACAGGGGAGACTCTGTCCGGTTGCAGAGTGACCCTGTATGTGTGGCGGGTCTGGGCACGTGCCGGGGAAGAGGGGTTCTCTTTTAAACAAAAAAATTTACACGTCAAATATTCGATTTATGAATCGTTTCCGCTAAAACAAAACCCCGGGGCGTGACAGATTAAATGGTATCAGAGAGTTCTTTCAATCACAACAGTTAGTGCCGACATCCGTAGACAACCCTCACTTGCCTACATATGAATGAAATGGGTAGGGCATAGGACTGTAGAACGTGAGTGACCGAAAGGGGGGGGGGATGTTGAGTCCTTTGTCTCACTTTATGGTTGTTGTTAGTAGGGTAGTCTAAAGTTGACTCTTGTGATGTATGACAGACATGGCCCGTACTAGATCATCGGCCGGGGACGCAGAAGCAGACGCGACGGCGTCGACGGCCGCGGAGAACCAGCTCCTGCGGCAGCAACTGCAGGAGATGGCGGGGAATCTGGCCAACCTTACTGAGCACGTGCGTCAGTTGACGCAACAGCAACAGGCCGCGACGGTGACGGTCGCCCCGGTTCCCCCACGGGGGTCGACAGCGCCGGCCGCGGCACCACCGACAGCGCCACCACCGGCGACGACTACGGGACCGGCGCCGGGGACGACCAGCAGGGTTACTCTGGAGGAGACTGTAGTCACACCTGCCCCGACCGTGGCTGCCACCGCCGCGAGGGAGGGGACGGGTGCGATGACCGAGCGGGATCGGGTGCGGGCCAACCTGAAAGACTTCAAGAAATACGACCCACCCACGTTCGAAGGGGACACGACTGATCCGTGGGTCGTCGAGAAATGGGTGGGGTCGATGGAGAAACTCTTCGAAGACCTACTCATGGAGGATAACGAGCGGGTTCCCCTAGCGGTCCACTGCCTGGAGGGGAACGCCCGCTTGTGGTGGAAGACGGTACGTCCCGATCCTGCTAAGGGTACCACACTTCCGTCCTGGACAACCTTCAAGCAGGAACTGTTCGGGGCCTTCTTCACCAACAGTGTCAAGAAAAAGTTGGAGGATGACCTGAACCACATCCAACAGGGGAACCGGACGGTCATGGAGTATCAGCGGGAGTTCGTCCGGCTAGCAAACTGCGTCCCGTTCGTCATAAGGGACGAGGCACACAAGGCGCAACTCTTTGTGGATGGCTTGCGGAGCAATATCTTCGAGGTGGTGCAAGCAGCCGAACTGCACACCTTCCAGAAAGTGGTCGACAGAGCCACTACGGTGGAGCGGGGTTTTGCGGTCACCCGCGCCAGAAGGGAGAACTCGACGCGGCTGGAGGACCGGAAGCGGCAACAGCAGAACTCGGGAGGAGGCTCTTGGGGCGGGGGCGGGGCCCCCAAACGGTGGAGACCTCAGGCGGGGTCCCGGAGCGCGCCAACAGGAGGACCGAGGCCGGGGAATAGGCCTTGTGTCATATGCGGGGGAGGGCACATTCCGGGGGAGTGCCCCCAAAAAGGCGACCACTGCTTCAGGTGCGGCAGACGAGGGCACTTCCGCCGCAACTGCCCCTTAGGCGGGGGGTCTGCGTCCTCCGCAGCTTCTACGCCCACGCCACAGCTCTCAGGGCGGGGGAAAGCCCCTATGGCGTCGACGTCTAGGCCCCCTGCACCACGGCGCGAGGAGGACCGGCAGCCACAACCAGGCGGGAGAGTCTTCTCAATGACCCACCAAGAGACAGATCCGCCGGAGAGGAAGCACTGCAGGTACTACTTCTGTTTCAAATTCCGTGCTAGAACCCTTTTCGACACCGGAGCAACACACTCTTTCATTTCCCGTGACTTCGCGTTTTTGTTTGGTCTCGAGGAGACACCCCTCCAAAATCCCTTGACGGTGCAAACGGCGGGAGGGACCTTGGAGGCGATCAGCGTCGTGACCGCCTGCCAATTAAACTAGGGCGACTAGCATGCCCTTGGGATTTAGTGGTAATCCCCCTGAAGGAGTACGACGTGGTGCTGGGCATGAACTGGCTCACGAGGTACCAGGCACTCATCGATTGCGACAAGCGACAGCTGCGTTTACACGAACCGGGTTTCCCTGAGCATGTGTACATGATGGGTAAGAGCATCTCCTTCCCGGCGATCATCTCAGCGACCCGGGCCAGAAGACTGGTGGAGGGTGGTTGCGTGGCCTACTGGGCATCGGTGGATTTGGCTACCCGACCCCCGACGACGCTCGCGATATTCCAGTGGTGAGGGACTTCCCCGACGTCTTTCCCACGGAACTGCCTGGGATGCCCCTGAACGGGAGGTGGAGTTCCCCATCGAACTACTACCGGGCACGCAGCCTATTTCGAAAGCACCTTACCGAATGGCCTTCGCAGAATTAAAGGAGCTTAAGGCACAGCTGGAAGACCTCTTGGATAAAGGGTTCATAAGACCCGAGTGTGTCACCCCTGGGGCGCACCGGTACTCTTTGTGCGGAAGAAAGACGGAAGCCTGCGTCTCTGCATTGACTACAGAGGAATAAACAAAGTCACTGTGAAAAATAAGTACCCTCTGCCCAGAATAGATGACCCTCTTCGACCAGCTGAGGGGGGCGACGGTCTTCTCCAAGATCGATTTGCAATCAGGCTACCACCAACTCCGGGTTCGGGACAAGGACATCCCGAAGACTGCTTTCCGGACCCGGTATGGCCACTACGAGTTCACGGTTATGCCTTTCGGACTCACGAACGCCCCCGCAGTCTTCATGGACATGATGAACCGGATCTTCAGACCCTTCCTGGATCGGTTCGTGGTGGTTTTCATCGACGACCTCCTGATCTATTCCGCTACCGACAAGGAACACGAGGACCACTTGCAAATGATCCTCCAAACTCTCAGAGAGCAGGAGTTGTTCGCTAAACTCAAGAAGTGTGAGTTCTGGCTACGTGAAGTCGGCTTCCTAGGACATGTGATCTCGGCGCAGGGAGTCGCCGTGGATCCGAAGAAGGTGGAGTCCGTGGTCAACTGGCAGCCGCCGACGACGGGTGACAGAGGTCCGCAGTTTCCTAGGACTGGCAGGACTATTACCGGCGTTTCGTGGAGGGTTTCGCGAAGATTGCTACCCTTTGAATCGGCTGACCAGAAAAGGGGAGAAGTTCATATGGACGGCCAAATGCCAGGAGAGTTTTGAGGAACTCAAAAGGAGGTTAACCAGGGCACCGATTACTTGTGCTGCCGACACCTGGAGAAGATTACGAAGTGTACTGCGACGCGTCGGGGATCGGTCTGGGTGGTGTTCTGATGCAACAGGGGAAAGTGATTGCCTACGCGTCCAGGCAACTGAAGGACTACGAAAAGAAACTACCCGATACACGACTTGGAGCTGGCCGCAGTAGTCTTCGTTCTAAAACTGTGGAGGCACTATCTCTTTGGAGTCCACTGTAACGTCTTCTCGGATCATCAAAGTCTTAAGTACATCTTTACCCAAAAAGAATTAAACTTGCGGCAAAGGCGGTGGCTGGAGTTGTTTAAAGGATTACGACTTGCGATTCAATACCACCCCGGAAAGGCAAACTTGGTGGCGGACGCCTTGAGCAGGAAAGGGCGCCCAGAAGGGGCGTCGAGGAGCGCAATAACGGAGCAAAACCACTTAATAGCGGAGTTCGCATGAATGCAGTGGAAGTGGCGCCGACAGGCACGGTTAGGCAACTCCTAACCTTGGTGGTCAAGCCGACGTTACTTGAGAAGATCCGGGAGGGACAGCAGACCGACCCGCACTTACAGCGCGTACGAGACAAGATTCCCCTGGACCAAGAGAGCGACTTCGCAGTGGAAGGCGACGGCACACTACGGTTCCGCAGACGGATCTGCGTACCGGATTCGTCGGAGCTGAAGGAGGAAATTTTGACGGAGGCACACCGGGCCCCTTATGCGGCACATCCAGGGGGCACAAAGATGTATAGGGACCTCAAACAGATCTACTGGTGGCCCAAAATGAAGGGGACGTCACCCGACACGTAGCTCATTGCCTAGTGTGCCAATAGATAAAGGTCGAGCACCAGCGGCCAGCAGGGAAGCTACAACCTCTACCGGTGCCGGAGTGGAAGTGGGATCAGATCACGATGGACTTTGTCACGGGCTTCCCACGATCACAACAGGGCCACGACGCAATTTGGGTCGTAGTCGACCGGGTTAACCAAGTCAGCACACTTTCTGCCAATTCATACGACCTGGACCCGGGAACGATTAGCCCAAGCTTATATCAGCGAGATCGTGAGATTACATGGAGTGCCAGCATCGATCACCTCGGACAGAGACACGCGCTTTGTCTCGAAGTTTTGGCAGAGCCTTCAGCGGGCCATGGGGACCAAACTACAGTTCAGCACGGCCTTCCACCCTCAGACGGACGGACAGTCGGAGCGTGTGATACAAACCCTCGAAGACCTGCTCCGCGCCTGTGTACTAGATTGGGGGATCGGGTGGTCATGCTACCTACCTCTCGTGGAATTCGCCTACAACAACAGCTACCAGGCCAGCATCCAGGTGGCGCCCTACGAGGCCTTATATGGAAGACGCTGCCGATCCCCGATTTGTTGGGACGATCTGGGAGAACGGAAATTCTTGGGGCCCGACTTAGTGGAGGAAACGGAAGAGAAGGTTCGCCTCATCAGACAGCGCCTGCTAACCGCCCAGAGTCGCCAGAAGAGCTACGCGGACCAAAGGCGTCGCGACTTGGAATTCCAAGTGGGAGAGCATGTTTTCTTGCGGGTCTCGCCGTCCAGAGGAGTCAAGCGGTTCGGGCTAAAAGGGAAACTGAGCCCACGGTTTGTAGGGCCTTTCGAGATTTTGGAACGCATCAGCCCAGTGGCGTACCGCCTTGCCCTACCACCAAACCTCGACCGAGTCCATGACGTCTTCCACGTTTCGATGCTCCGTAAATACCTCTCCGATCCATCGCATATCCTGGATGTCGCCATACTCGACCTTAAAGAAGACCTAAGCTTCGAGGAAACCCCCGTGAGAATCCTGGCAAGGGAAAGCAAATCACTGCGGAATCGAGCCATCCCCTACGTGAAGGTACTCTGGAGCAACCACGAGGAGCGAGAAGCAACATGGGAGCTGGAATCTAAAATGAGGGAGAACTACCCGAACCTGTTCACCACCATCCGGGTCTGAGTTTCGAGGACGAAACTCATTTTTAGAGGTGAGTGGTGTGATAACCGCGGATTTTATTTTACCTTTCTGGGCTTTCCGTTGATTTTTATTGAACCGTTCGGTTGACAATAGGGGTCCGAGGGTAATTTTTTCCTTGCTTTCTGGGCAGACGGTCGGGGCTCGCGGGTATTTTTGGTTAATAAAGCTCGCGAAACGGAGACCGGCGGCGCGATCAGTTTTGGATTCCGACCCCCGGATCTCCCAGAATAAATTCCGGAAGCTGGTACCGTAGCCCAGGTGACTTACACCAATTACCGGGGGCAGACCGAACTCTGGTCCGCAATCAGATCGATTTTAGTCGATCAGTTTGAGGTATGGGATTAAACCACCCGTTTTTGTTTTCCTTTCACACGAGGGGTTAAAATTAATTTGGGGTCCAAAATCCACTACGCCCAAAACGTCTAAGTAGTCGGCCTTGGGAATTAGGTTTTCCTAAACCTCGCCTCCCCCCTCCTTGGCGTACAATATCCGAGCGTGGACGAGGAGCGGTTCCCCAAAACCCTCGTCCTTCCCATCGGCCGACGTGGAAGAGAAGAGATCGATCGCCTCCCCGCAAAGATCCGACGAACGCGAAGAGGACGATCCCTCTCCTTCGCCCGGTACCGACGAAAACAAGGTGAGCCGTGTTGTCGTTTTCATTTCTTGTCTTTTCTCGTCACGAACGAGGGGGGGGGGGGTTTCTTGATTTCGTCGGAGATGGAAGGAGAGGGGCGTGCCACCGCACGCGGAGCGCCGCGCGGGGTAACCCGCGCATGCGGGGGCGCCGCGCGGGGCACCCGCATGCGGGGCACCGCGCGGTACAGCCCGCGCATGCGGGGGTGCCGTGCGGGGCACCCGCATGCGGGGCGCCGCGCGGGGCAGCCCGCGCATGCGGGGGCGCCGTGCGGGGCACCCACATGCGGGGCGCCGCGCGGGGCTGCCCGCGCATGCGGGGGGCACCGCGCGGTACAGCCCGCGCATGCCGGGGTGCCGTGCGGGGCACCCGCATGCGGGGCGCCGCGCGGGGCAGCCCGCGCATGCGGGGGGCACCGCGCGGTGCAGCCCGCGCATGCGGGGGTGCCGTGCGGGGCACCCGCATGCGGGGCGCCGCGCGGGGCACCGCGCATGCGGGGGCACCGCGCGGTGCAGCCCGCGCATGCGGGGGTGCCGTGCGGGGCACCCGCATGCGGGGTGCCGCGCGGGGCAGCCCGCGCATGCGGGGGCACCGCTCGGGGCAGCACGCGCATGCGGGGGCGCCGCGCGGGGCACCGCATGCGGGGCAGCCGCGGGGCAGCCCGCTCATGCGAGGCGCGCGCGGGCAGCACGGCGGCGCGTGGGGGGTTTGGTCGCTGTCGTCGGGGGGGGGGCGGCTGGTGTTGGGGCTTTTCCTTACTTCGCGTTTAAAGGTTCTTGACCTCCCCGCCCGGGGGTCCCGTTTTGCAGCTTCGGGGAGCGCGCCGGAACGCGGGGAGCCGAGCGTGGTTTTTCTACTAGCGACAGGTGGGTTGTTTTTACTTTATTCCTAGCCTCTAAATTCTATCATATTGGACGGGGTCTATTCTAAGTGTACTGGGGTTAAATAATGATGGGCGATAGCTTATGCATGTTAGTGGGTTCTCTTTAGTGTTTAGCGTCGGTTACCGATGGTTGTTCTCTTTTTAACCATTATATGTCAGCGGGCCACCTTCGAGTGCGCGTATTATTACCTTGCTTTCGATTATGCACTTTACCTCATTACTCTTGTTATTTATATTATGATGCTGACATGATGGTGGTTACGGTTACTTGGCTCGAGGTTGCCACACGCGCACCCGCGGTATGGCCACCGCAAAGGGTGCGCTTTTCCGGAAAAGTGGTCTATGACCCGTGTATACCCACGAGGTGACGTAGTGGGGCCCCTTATTAGTGGTGGGGTTGAGGCGCCGAGGTGCGAGCGGTGCGACCCGTCGGTTTAGTTGTCCGGCGTGGTCGGGTTTCTGCAGGTACGGTATGGGCCGTCGGTTCAGCTGTCCGACGTGTCCGGGTATTACAGGATGCAGGTGTACAGGTTGCTTTTCCTCCTTGGGAGGGTGGTTGCTCCGGTGGTCTTCACGGTTTGTTTTACTATGTTTTCCTGCTCTACTATTTTTGCGTCACTGACATCCCACTTCGTGACAGGGTTCGGACGGGGGGAGAGGTAGGCGGTGGTGAGGACGGGACAGGAGCAGCTGGGTCGCTGGGGACCCTGGACTGTATTTCTTCCTTTATTCTCGCTTTTCATTGCATTGTAGTTATGTGAGAGGTTCGCGATACCCTCGTGGGGTCGGCGTGGATGTCGGTACGGGTTGCATTTAGTGCCCCTTGTGCATTACTTTCCCTTTTATTTCTATCGGCCATTTAAAAAAAATCAAAAAGGCAGAAGCCAAAGAAAGGATTGCGAAAACCGTTTTTAAAATCTAAGTGTCGTGTGGGCAGTGGTTTCAAAACCCTGTGGATTTATGGATTGCGAAAGGGATTTCAAAACTTGGTGTCGGGTGGGCACCGCTTTCAAACCTTGTGGATTTATGCTGACTTCGATACTAGCTTTCAAAAACGTAAGCGCCGGGTAGGCGCTCTTTCAAAACTATGGATTTATCCTTTCCAAACTGATCGGCCATATGTTCTTCTTTTAGTAGTTTAGAATGCTGGTTGGTTGTGAATGATTGTTGTGATTGATTGGCTGTGTATGTTGGAACATGTACTGAACGCTACGCCGTGCACGTACAGGGGAGACTCTGTCCGGTTGCAGAGTGACCCTGTATGTGTGGCGGGTCTGGGCACGTGCCGGGGAAGAGGGGTTCTCTTTTAAACAAAAAAATTTACACGTCAAATATTCGACTTTTATGAATCGTTTCCGCTAAAACAAACCCCCGGGGCGTGACAGGAAACC
The DNA here is from genome assembly GCA_029204045.2 of Tillandsia leiboldiana. NCBI lineage: Eukaryota > Viridiplantae > Streptophyta > Magnoliopsida > Poales > Bromeliaceae > Tillandsia > Tillandsia leiboldiana. The sequence goes on along the minus strand of CM055066.1, from coordinate 44,120,106 downwards.
CCTGCCGAGCACCTACCTCGGCCGCCAAGCACCCGCCTCGGCATCACCGCTCACACCCCCCACCCACGGGGGTCCCCATTACGTCACCATCACGTGGGGTACACGGGTCAACGTACCACTTTTCTGGAAAAGCACACCCTCGCGGTGGCCAAACCGCCGGTGTGCGTGTAGCAATCTCGAGCCTCGACCGAGCACCAACCTCGGCCAACCAGACCGAGCACCAACCTCGGTAAACCAGACCGAGCACCTGCCTCGGCCATCTCCCAGAACATGATGTATCGTCGAGCACAGCGACCCTTAGTCGCCATAAACGTAGTGATAATAAAAACATAAGCATAAACGGGGGTTAGCAACATTTCAACGTGTCAAACCTTTGCTCTTACCAATTGCCCTCGTTTCCGGACTCAAGAACTGTTGGGAGAGGAACCCAACTTCGACGTCCGACTGGTCACACCGATCACCGTCCTCATCGCTAGCATGCTCCAAACAACCCTACTGTTGTTCGGAGAGGCGAACTGCCCGTCCAGTCTCCCACCGCGACGTTCATTAAACCGGAGGTCCATGCCACCCCTTACAAGATTTAAATAACACTAATGGAAACATGCACAAAGAGGTTCTAAGGGGTACCCACCTGAAACGCGAAGGAGAAGGTGTGCGGAACTCCAACTAAAAACACTTCCACCCTGTGCCCGAAAAAGCTACAGTAAGTAATAATGTTAAAAACATCGTCGTGGTCAAAAACACTAAAAAATGGGGCGAAACGGGCCACAAACGGAGCTTCTGGACTCTTTTTCTGAAGTCTGGTGCACGGGTCTAGGCATGGACCGGGTCCACGACGCAGAGGAGGCGGCGGCGCAGACCGGGCTCACCCCGAGAGCGTGCACCAGGAGGAAATGGGCCGGGCCGGTGCACGGGTTGAGCACGCACCGGGCTCACGCGTCCCCGGTCGCGGCGGCAGCGCTGGGTGCACGCCTATGCGTGGATCGCGCTTGCGGGCCGGGCTGGCGCACGCGCCCGTGCGCCGGGTCCGCGCATTCGGGCTGCATGCACGTGCGCCGGGTGCACGCCAGCCCGGTGGACCGCGCGGTGCGGAGGCAGGTTGGCGCACGCCCCCGTGCGCCGGGTCCGCGCCTTCGGGCCGCGGACACGTGCGCCGGGTGGACGCCGGTCCGGTGGACCGCGTGAGGGCCAGCCGTACGGGATGAATAGTATGTCCCCGTTTTCGCCCTTCGCGGCTCCGGTTGCGACCCCGCGACCACGGCGACTGCGGCGACGACCCCGAGAACACGATAACGGCGACGGCAGCCTCCCGTTTGACAACAGCGGCGGCGGCTTCCCGTTATCAACCCCGCATCGCACGCGACAACGACAAGAAAACCCCACAACGGAAAAACCCGAAAATATGAACCACTCACCTTGATTCGTTGGAGAAGGAGTAAGAAAAATAATTGTCCCCTCCTCGCCTCCTTGCTCGATCAAAACCACGGAAGGGAGCCGTTCTCCTTTCCTCTCCGTGTCTCTCCGCCTGGATCCCTACGCTACCTTCTTGGAAAGAGAGAAAAATGTGAAATAGGGTTTTGGGGTTTTTTTTCCCCGCACACCCCGGTCGGCTTAAACAATACGAAGAGAAATTAAAATTAAACCCAGTCAACCAACCTAGCCATTTGAAAATTGAACGAGGGGTCCAGATCACCTTGGAAAACGTGCCGATCGCCGGCACGCATTCCGATGCACCCAAGCTGATAGAAAACTTCAAAAATTATTTCTGGGAGATCCCGGGGTCGGTATTCAAATCCGATCGCGCCACCGTTCACCGTTTTGCGAGCTCTACCACCTAAAAATATCCACAAACCCCGACGTTCAGCCCAGAAATTCTCGAACTTCAACCCCCCCCGTTACAACTGAAAGGATTCAATTAGGACCCAAAACGGAAAACCGAAAGGTCAAGGTGCTACGAAAAAAATAAAATAACCCACTGACATAAATAAGATAAAAAGTTCAATCACAGAAGGATCCCGTCCGATCACCTCGAAAAGCGTGCCGACCACTTAGCACAGATTCTGGTGCACCACTCAAAGGCAAATGCTTTGACCCCCCATTCCGGGAGATCCGTAAATCGGAATTCGAATCCGTTCGCTTTGCCGTTCTCTGTTTTCTGAGCTCAGACGCAAAAAAATACCCGCGGTCCAGGCCGGTCCATTGCAGAAAACACAGTGAAAAGCTTCCCTAACAACTCCGTCACAAAATGAGGGTATTCAAAAGCATTGGAACGCCAGGACTCTACAGACTAGGAATCAAATTAGTTTTGCAAAAAGAATTTTAAGAATAGATCAATCCCATGATTTTCAAAAATTCCTATTATATGCCCTAAAACCGAATTTTCAGAAATCGAAGCCTAAAAATCCGTTAATCAAGAGAATACCTAGCATATAATCAAAACTAATCTACTCAGAGTTCTTATTTCAAAAGAAATTTGACCAAAAACCAATCTCTAACGAAGAAGATACATGATTTCCTTCACGTTTTTGAGCAAAAAGATAAAAACAGTGAAAAACCGATGTTTTGATCAAGAAAACTCACTTTGATTCGAAGAACTCTGGTTCGAAGAACTCTGGTTCGAAATCCAAAATAAATGATTTCTAGAGAGAGAAACTCTGGAGACTTGGAAACAAAAGCTTGTGGTGAAATAAAATCAAAAACCCTTTTGTTTCATATAAACCCTAGCCGCGGTCCAGAACGCCCTATGAATGCAGTCCGGAACGGCTACCCGCAGGAAATTCCTGCGTTCGGGATCCGAAACGGATGATCCGGTCCGGATCGGCTCCAAACTTTTTCTTCAGAAAAATTTAGGAAAATTCCAGAAAATCCATAAAAAGTATGTAAGCACTTTTGCATGTCAACTTTAAACAGAAATCATCATTTCACATTAAAAGAAATAGATTATGCAAAATCTATCAATAATATCCAACTAATGAAATGAAAATTTATGAAAATTAAAACCTTTAAAGTTGAACAAGTTCAATGACATCTATCATGATCTTATGAGTAATGCGTTTATCAAATCATTAATCTTGAGAGGAAAATGAAGTACCAAGATCAATAGATGTTTGAAATCCCAAATATGTTAGATAATGTATCTAATCAATTTGTTGTAAGGAGTGGCTCTTCGAGCATCTTTCAATAAAATTCCCACCTTATACCAACCTTGGAATTTGACAGGGCCAAGTATTCCAAAAAGCATTTTATCTAATCAACTTGAAAAACCATGCTTGGCATACATGTGGTAGCTGCACACAGTACTCGGACGACCGAGGTGGTAGCTCTTTCCTCCATGTGGTGGTAGTTTTCACACTCCTCATTGGGATGCAACTCTTTCCACATCTTATGAGCATAAATATTCTAACAAACTCCCCCTCAATTGGTTATCAATTATTTAAGATATAAGGTATTCAACCAAAAATTGATCTCGAGTTTCATACTTAACTCAATTTTCAAATATGATAAAAACTATACCAAGAGATTATATGAGAGAGAAATTGACTTTGATCAATTAAAGATAACTTAATTGACATAAATGATCACTGCATCAAATGAATTATTATGATATCCAAAGCATAATAAATTTCTAAATATATGAAAGGATGCAAGTAAAGTCAATTACATATGCTCAATTAATGTTCTATGTACAAACATAGACAAGGAACAAAAACACAAAACAAAACCTAACCTAAGCAATGATTTCAAAAAGTGTTATTTCAAGGAAAGCATTCCAATTGCTTTACGTAAATGAATAAACCGTTTTTGATCCAAAGGTTTTGTTAAAATGTCAGCTAATTGATCCTCAATTGAAATATAGAAAATTTGAAGAATATTTGATTCAACTAGCTCCCTTAGAAAATGATATCTAAGTTCAATGTGTTTTGTTCTCGAGTGCAACACATGATTTTTAGAAATATTTATAGCACTTGTGTTGTCACAAAGAATTGTTACCGAAGGTGCTGAAATTCGGAAGTCGCTCAACACGCTTTTCATCCAAATGAGTTGAGTTGAACAACTACCCGCCGAGATATATTCTGCTTCGGCAGTCGAGAGTGCAATGCAGTTTTGCTTTTTAATATGCCATGCAACAAGGCAGTGGCCAAGATAAAAACATGCACCACTCGTACTCTTCCGATCATCCACAGATCCTGCCCAATCGGCATCTGAATATCCTATAATATCAAGCGTTGTTCCCATAGGATACCAAATTCCGAAGTTCAGTGTTCCTTTGACGTACCGGATGATCCTTTTCACCGCTTTCAGGTGAACCTCCTTTGGTGCTGACTGGTATCTCGCGCAGATCCCAACACTAAAGGATATATCCGGGCGACTAGCCGTGAGATAGAGTATACTTCCAATCATGCTGCGATAAAGCTTCTCGTCTACACTTTCACTAAGAGATTCACTTCCTAATCCCTTATTGCTAGTTCCCATCGGAGTCAGAAAGTCTTTAGAGTTCTCTAAATTGAATTTCTTCACCAACTCCCTTGCATACTTGGATTGGCACAAATGGATGCCTTCATCATTTTATTTCACTTGCAATCCAAGAAAATATGTCAGTTCGCCCATCATAGACATCTCAAATTCGCTTTCCATGGTTTCAGCGAATTTAGAAGCATCATTGTCTCTAGTTGCACCAAATACAATGTCATCGACATAGATTTGTGCTACTATAAAATTATCCTGATAATGCTTCACAAAGAGAGTCCGGTCTGCTCCCCCTCGAGTATAGCCCTTTTCCAATAGGTGCTTTGTTAACCTTTCGTACCACGCTCGCGGTGCTTGTTTTAGACCATAAAGAGCCTTTTTCAAACGAAAAACATGGTTAGGTTGTTTATAGTCTACAAAACCTTTCGGTTGAGCCACATAAACTTCTTCGTTCAAAAACCCATTTAAAAACGCGCTCTTAACGTCCATTTGAAAGAGTTTGATTTTAAAATGACAAGCAATCGCGAACAAAATACGAATCGACTCGAGTCTAGCTACCGGGGCGAACGTCTCATCAAAGTCTATTCCTTCTATTTGTGAATAGCCCTGAGCAACTAGGCGTGCTTTGTTCCTGACGATGGTACCATCCTCGTTTTTCTTGTTCTTGAAAATCCATTTAGTATCAATCACGTTGTGTTGCTTCAGAGGCTTAGTTAATTCCCAGACTTTGTTTCGTTCGAACTGATGGAGCTCTTCCTGCATTGCTTCAATCCAGTAGTCATCCTGAAGAGCTTCATCTATGTTCTTTGGTTCTACCATGGAGACGTAACATGCGACTCCACAAACCAACTGTCTCCGAGTCCTGACTCCTTCTTGTGGGTCTCCAATAATGTTCGATTCCGGATGATCCTTGGAGATGCGTAGCGTTTGAGGTAACGAACTACTCGGAGGTGCGTGTGATGATTCCTGCATATCAGATAAACTAGAAGAACCATTAGATGCATCAACTTTATCGAAAGAGTTATTACGAGAAGATGCATTTACAGGAGTATCATCATCTAGAGACATATCAGGGGTAGATTTATTAGATGCAAAGTGAAAAGCTTCATCTACTTTAACATTTATAGATTCTACCATCGTTTTAGATTCCAAGTTAAATACCCGATATGCTCTGCTATTTGTAGAATAACCCATGAAAATCCCTTCGTCACTTCGAGAGTCGAATTTTTCAAGATTCTCGAGGTCACGTAAAATGTAACAATGACTCCCAAAGATCCGAAAGTATTTGATATCCGGTTTTCTACAAAACCACAGCTTATATGGTGTATTTAATGTTCCCGGACGCAAATACACTCGATTAATTACATAGACAGCGGTGTTCACAGCTTCAACCCAAAAATATAACGGTAAATTCCGGCTATGAAGCATAACACGAGCCATCTCTTGTACAACCCTATTTTTGCGCTCGACTACACCATTCTGCTGAGGTGTATAGGGTGCTGAGAATTCATGTTTTATGCCGCTGGAAGTGCAAAAATCAATGAATTTAGAATTGATGAATTCTCCACCTCTATCACTTCGAACACGAACGATCTTTTCATTTCTTTCAATCATAATACGATGACAAACCTCATGAAAAGAGTCGAAAGTATCCGCTTTCTCTTTTAAAAATGTTACCCATGAATATCTAGAGAAATCATCAACCAAAAGAAAAATGTATCATTTACCTCCCAAAGATGGTTGACGAGTCGGCCCCATTAAATCCATATGCAGTAATTCTAAAGGCCGTTTGGTGCCAACGTGGTTCAAGTTCTTGTGTGCAGCCCTTGATTGTTTTCCCTTTTGACAACCTCCACGCACAATGTTATCTTTAAATGAAAGTTTAGGAACCCCCTTAACCACGTCTTTATTAGAAATCCTTGCTAGTTCTTTAAAGTTTATGTGACCTAGTCTTTCATGCCAAAGAGTTTCAATATCTAAAGAAATAGGTTACACTTTTCAGAAATTTTGTTCGAAACAACATAGCAATTGTTTTCAGATCTAACCCCTTTTAAAAAGAATACATGGTCCTTATCAGTTACAACACATTCTGTAGAAGAAAATTTAACTGAAAAACCACTGTCACAAAGTTGACTTATGCTAATGAGGTTAGTCATAAGGCCATCAACAAATAGGACATTGTTCAAAACCGGGCCTTCTGGAATAGCGATTGTTCCTTTTCCAATAATTTTAGAAGAACGACCGTCTCCGAAAACAACATATCCTGCGGAGATTTTCTCTAAAGTTTGAAAGCTGTTTTTGTCACCGATCATGTGACGGGAACATCCACTATCCAGATACCACGACGAGTTGTCATAAGCATGCAAAGAAGTATGAACAACAAGACAAGGGAAGATTTCACCTTTGCGCACCCAAACCTTTTTGGACTGCGTTGGCAATGTTCGTGAAGTTATTCTCCTTGGTGAAAGCGTCTTGATTGATTCATCGCTTTTTCTTGACGTCGTCGTCTGGTGGGGTGAACTACCAACATTCTTTTCTTTTGGAAAAATCTCCTTTGATTTCCGGGGAATGAATGTGTTGTTGGTAGCTGTTGCAAGAGGTGCTTGAATTGATCGTTTGGCTCCAATCTTGCAATTTCTTCTTATGTGCCCTGCAAAACCACAACGAAAACATACCTTTGTACTTGACGATCCCGAAGAAGGTGTGGTAAGGTTGTTGTCATTGTACGCAGTGAATTCCGTCGTCGGAGGAGGAGATACCGACTGGGGCACAAAAACTGTCCCAACCGAACTAGGGCTGTCTCCAGTTCGATTGTATCCAAGGCCGAAACGGTTTGTTTGACCAAGACCAAGCATCTTATCCAACTTGCTCCTTCCCGAAGAAAATTGCTTTAAATTTTTTTTAAGTTGGAAAATGTCACGCCCCGAGATTCAAAAGTGGGTCTAAATTTTTTTTTTTTTTTTTTAAATCAGAGTTAAAACTTGAATACACCGAAGCGTGAACAGACCGCCACTCATATAGGAAAGCCTCTGTACAACGGACAGAGTCCCCCCTATATATGCTCGGCTAACAGATACATCCAATCAGAGTAGATACCAGATAGCTATAGTAAATAAGTTCTACTCTATTACAACCACAAGGTTCATACGTTAATACATCCAGTTCTCAAAATGGAAATACAGTTGCAATGTTTTACTAAATCAAAAGGGGTACATCCTACCAGGGATAAATCTACCACGCGTCCTCACACAGAACGTCCAAAGGTCCCCGCACCCGAAGGACCTGAAAAACAGTCACCCGAGGGTGTGAGACACACCGGAGTGTATCCCAGTGGGCACGACGGGCCGGGAAATAGCAAGCCGTACCTACTGGATACAATAATAAGCGGAAACAGAAGTAGGATATACTGAAGATCAATGCAGATATACAGTCTAAGCCAAATAAGTTCAAATATGGATCAATAGAACAGAGTATGCATATATAACACAATCATACTATGCATGATAAATCTATAACAGATATGAAATGCAGGTAATCAAACAAGCAGGAATATCAAGAAGGTGCATCAAAGGTAGTACCACGAATATACCCAATGAAATGCCACTTTTGGCCACAAGGGCCTCAGGCTAAACTGCCATGGAGCATAAGACCTCAGGCTAAACCACTTTTGGTCATTGGGGCCTCAGGCCTAAAGCCACTTTTGGACACCCTGCAAGCTATCATAACCCCACTGGGCTCACGGGTCAATCATACCTCTCTACCGGTGAAGAACACCACTGCGGGTAGCTAATCCGCCGGTGTGCGCGACTGAAAGCTGGCTCGACACGGCGATCATAATGCTGATGCTCAAACCATGGTCCACTGACCACATAGACGACAAGAAGCCGAGGAAAATCCCCACCGGGATACAAATATAACATGCCACATACTGAAGTAGTATCTCCTATTCTAAATATGCAGTGAAGAATAGAGACAGGTATAGAACTATGCTAGTGACCAATCAAGCATGGCATGTGTCCAGGAAATGCATATCTACTGCTGAAGAAAGCATGATATATCTCAATATGATAAACAAGCAACTGCTAGAATATAAGCATGATGTATAACTACTGCTAGAAATCAAGACATAATAAAAGCTCATCTGTGGGATCAAGGTTATGCAGATGTAAGGATTTTGTGCTGATATGCAAGCAAGTAGTAAGAGCAGGTATAGCTCAATAGCAATCATAATGCTAAATCTCAATCCACGGTCGGTAGACCGGACAGTCGGCGAGAAGCCGAGGAAATCCCCATCGGGATATCGATACTGATGCAAATCATGCCAGGTACTGAGACTAGAACTCCTATTCTAAACATGCAGTGAAGAATAGAGTACAACGAAAGGCTCATCAGTATAATCAAGCAATATAGCTGTAATGACTGAATGCGGGAATGAAAGCATATAGTAAGGCTAAAGCATAGGTTCAGGGCTACACCAAGAACAGGGGTCCGACCTACCACGGCACCCAATAGGGCCGACCTGATAAAACGCGGACCGAAGATAAACCCACCTGTATATAGGAGGAACAACGACTCCACCAGAAGGTAGACGGTCGCGATAACCACAAGACGGATCATGGGCTGGCTCCTGATGACTGGGGCCTACAACAACACCAGGTGACAACTCAGGATCTACCAAATCCTCAAAGTGCAACTAGCGCGAATCGACCATTTCGTCGATTATCGCATTATTAAGCATATTTAGCTTTTCAAGGACCCCGGGAAACCCACCGAAAGGTCAACAATGTTTTAGAGCATTCATCTACTTTTCCATATTGTTACAATTGCAGCAAGCCCCTCGGGCTTAATCCTAATGTGTTTTATACACTAAATAAACCCCGTTTTGGCTCGTTCTCTTAAACGGAGAATCATTTTTACGAGCCGTCACCTCCAGTAGGTGACATTCGACTTGCTGAACGCCGTGCTCACCCATTTGTGGCAGTGCGATACCCGAGGAAAACTTCGGGCCATGAATTACTTCTCTAACCTAGCCGAAACGCATTTTCGTTTCTTCGGCTCATCAAAACCCAAAATAAACGCGAGCATCGCATCCAGTGACACCAAATTAGCTAGGAGTACACTATTGCAATATTTCAAACAGACCCAAACACTATTTACAAGTAACTATTGTATTTAAGCTTGGTTTTAACACAACTTGAAATCTATTCATCTTCAGATGAAACTTCCTGAATCAAATAGTCTCTGGACAGTGCCAGGACTCCAGGGCTTGCCCTAGTTGCAGCCCAGGTCTGCTGGATCACCCAGAACCAAGACCTTGCACACACACAAGTTCACAATGCTCCAAACACTTGTCCACACAGACCCAGCTTGATCTGAAGTGAGCATCAAGCTCAGGGGACATTTTTGAACAACTTTCATATTTAAATCGAAAACTAATTCCATCTATTTCTTCACTGTGGCATTTCCACAAATACTTGGTGTGCACAAATCTTAAGCATCTACACCACACCAAGTTCCCGGTTGTTCTCTGCAATTACTGAACCATTTGCTTTGAAACTTGGATGGAAATGCTCTACAGAGCTCAGGCAACATTTCCAGCAATTTGGTCTCAACTTTGTACCCTCGGATTGCCGGAGCCCGAGGTTGAAGAAGATGCCTCATGCATTGAAAATCGTGACCAGCAACCCAGGGCATCTGAGACCAAATGCCATGACCAATTGGATGCTAGGACTCTCTGTGAGTCTTCCTGTGCCTGTGCCCGGCGACAGGGTACGGCGGCGGCGGCGCGGAGCCAACTTGGTTTGGAGCTTCATTACCCATTAATGGTGGATTTTGATAGAAGCATTTTGAAGCCCTCCAACATGTATGGAATTGTTCCTCTGGTCCGTACAAAGCTTCCCGACCAACTCTCCCCAGTCGGAGTTGGCCGGAACGCCGGCGACCACGATTCGGTCCAATCTCGGGTCATCCATGGCCGCGCCTCTTTGGTGCTGCATGGATTCCATGCAAGTGCATGGGTGCACTCCTCTCACTCCCAGGAACACTTCTGGGCATGTGGCCGGCGGCGGGGAAGCGCGCCGGCGCCGGAGCAGCAAGCTCGGCCAACATGCGAAAACCCGAAAACTAGGGTTCCATTCTGCGACTTCCTTACTTGACCAAACTTCACCAATTTTGGTGGAGATGATCACTGGCTCCTACAGTCCAAGCCCATCATTTAATTTCCCACTTCGGTTCATCGGTTGCCAAGTTCTTCCGAGGCAGAGCAACTTAGGTTTCTGGCGAGGGTGTGGCCCCGCCGGCCAACCAGAGTGCATAGGGAGCTCGGGTTTGGCAGGTGAAATTCTTAGGTCCTAACTAAGCTACTGCTAAGGGTCTAGGGTGCAAACAACCAGTGGTTTGGGGTCCTTACCTTGGCCGGAGTTGATGAAGATGGAGGAAGCCGGTTCTCTCTTCCTCTTCTTTGCGCGGCCACAGCAATCACTCAAGATGGTCCTTAGGTACAGTGGAACACCATAGGATCTCTTGAGTTCAAGTTGGAAGAAGTTGCTTCCAACCTCCTTCCTTCTCTCTCTCTCTCGGGCTAGGTCTCAAAGGATTAGTGTTCTCTTCAGCCACCCGCACTCGGGGCTTGGTCTGGGAGATGAAGAGGGGGTTGATGCTTCGAAATATCCCCAAAACCCCTCGTGCTCTGGCCCAAGGCAGACCAAGAGGCAACCATAACGTAAATGCAAGATTCTTTGCAAAACCCTCAAACCCGGTTCACACTTAGCCCTAGCCTCCGAGCTTTTCACAGTAGGTGCAAAATGCACCCAACACCTTGATGTTTTAGTCCCTAACAATTTGACCCATAAAATATTATAGTTTTCTCAAAAATACCCCATTTTCGGTGCATTTCACGCATTTCGAGAAAATTCGCTCGACGAATTGCGAAACAGACTTCGCCACGACGTCCGGCTCGCCGAGACCTTCAAAACAGGCTATTCATTTGCTTGATTTGGTGCTCAAATGAATTCTCGGGCCATCTTGCTCTGTATGTCGCAATCCGACGCACGCACTTCGATGCACCCGGATCGCCAAACGCGAAAACTGCCAGTGCCATTGCGCTCATAACGTCGAAAATAGCTAGGATCGACTACTCATACTGCTAGACTTAATTTGCAGATAGTTGATTGGCCTTCGGTCGAACGAGAGGGGACCGGAAACCAGGGTTTACTATTCACACTTAAGTTGCGGGGTCCGCGGTTTCTTTGCTGTTTTCTGGAAAATCCGGCCGTTGGATCATCGACAAGTGAATATGAATTTTTCATGTTTCGACGAGACGGTCGCAATGGTGAACTCGGATTTTTCGAGACCAGACCCCGATCAAAAATCGATATTTTTGGGGTTTTATTTATTTATTTTCTGCTATTTGTAAATCCAGAAATTTATTTAAACCTTTTAAAATTCTCGGTTACTACGGCTGGCGAACGGGCGAGATGCGTGGGACGGGTCGCTCGGCTAAGCAGACGAGCGGGAGCGCACAAGGGCAACTCGCTCGGGCCCATTCAAATGGACTAAGTTGTGAGAACTTGTATTGTCCTGGGTGCTTGCTTCGGAGGCACAGGGGCATTCGGTTAAGTAGCACTCTCGAGGAGAGTTTGTCCGGCTAGGCGGAATCTACTCGGCTTGAAGGCCAACCTCGGTGGCGGGGTTGTTTGTTCGGAACTCGCGGAGTTCGACAAAGGGTTCGACGTAAGGCGCCGGCGCCGGGCAGTCAGGCTCGTGGAGGGAGAATGCTGGGTTAATGCTTGAGTTGTGATCCCGCTGTTTAAGCTCGAGGGCGTGTCCGTGGCAAGGGGACTCGGGAAGGCTGGCTCGGGTGTGCGACACTCGAGCGCCGCACGGGGTAATTTTAAGGCGAAAAAGCTGGCCCCGTGACAGCGCGCATGCCCCGCGCGCCCGCGCTCCTGCCCGCACCCCCGCACCTGCCGCGGGTCGCTCCGCCGCCTGCCCGAGCCCGCGCCGCTGCGCTCCGCCGCTGCCCGCCGCTGCCGACGCTGCCCCCGGCTGCCGGAACAGTGTCTATTGCCTCGAAAACCGTGCGCGTCAACCGGGCTCCGAAAAATACAAGTAGGTAGTCCATTTTCATCGTTTTCCGCGCGCTGAATCCAAATCTGTTGTCCGTTTTGCCAAATTCCAACTCTAAAAATTGCCGAAGGCATCCAGAAAGGTGTTCTTTTGTTCAAACTTCGCGCTGAGCCCAATTTTAATATCCATTGCGCGTGAAACCACTTCTAAACATTCGACGGGTCCTCTGACAAGTTATATCACTTACATATGAATGCAAGTGTAAATACAGTTGAGCAGGAAATGAATGCCATAGGGTCTAAAAGGCCTAGAGAAAAGGTAGATCACAAGTATATGTGGCATCTTAGATTAGGTCATATCAGTGAAGATAGGATTAACAAATTGGTGAAAGATGGGCTCTTGAGCTCATTGCCTTGCGAGCCATATCCGACTTGTGAATCATGTCTTCAAGAAAAGATGACCAAATTACCCTTTATTGGACAAGGAGAAAGAGCCACTAATATACTTGCCCTGGTGCATACTGATGTATGCGGACCATTTGATGTGCAAGCCAGGGGTGGTTATGTTTACTTCATCACCTTTACTGATGATTATTCACGGTATGGGTATGTCTACTTGATGAGACAAAAATTTGAAACCTTTGAAAAGTTCAAAGAGTTTAGACATGAAGTTGAAAAACAAACTGGAAAGTTTATAAAAATTCTTCGATCAGATCGAGGAGGAGAGTACTTAAGTACAGACTTTCTAAACTACCTCAAGGAAAATGGCATTATCTCTTAATGGACTTCTCCCGGCACTCCGGAACTTAATGTTGTATCTGAACGGAGGAATCGCACTTTATTAAGATATGGTGCGATCCATGATGAGTTTCACTGATTTACCTATGTCACTTTGGGGGTATGCTCTCCTCACTGCTGCATATATCTTAAATAGAGTACCTTCCAAATCTGTTTCTACCACTCCATATGAGATTTGGTATAGTAGAAAGGCAACTCTTGGTCATCTCAAGATTTGGGGATGTCCGGCTTTTGTTAAGAAGCTGAAGACAGACAAATTGGAAGCAAGGTCGGATAAAGGTAGATTCATTGGTTATCCAAAAGAATCATTGGGATACTATTTCTATTTTCCCCAGGATCAAAATATTATTGTGAGCCGGCATGCGTCTTTTCTTGAGAAACTATTCATTTAAGAATGGGGTAGTGGGAGGAAAATAGAGCTCAATGAGGATGTCTCTCATGAGCAACAAATCCATAACAATCGACCAAAAATCTCTACTCAATCAGAACCATTGTACATACAATCACTTCGAAGATCTAGTAGAGTTTCCCAACCTCCAGACAGATATTTAGGATTTGTCGTTGAGAAGGTAAAAGAAATGTTCTTAATGGGAGATAAAGATTATAGACATGATCCTACTAGCTATAAAGAGGCGATGTTAGACATCGACTCTGAGAGATGGAAGGAAGCTATGAAGTCTGAAATGGACTCCATGTATTCCAACAAGGTTTGCACTCTAGAGGATTTACCAGTGCGTATAGTGCCTATTGGATGTAAATGGATCTTCAAGAAAAAAATTGGTTCAGATGGAAAGGTAGAGACCTATAAAGCAAGGCTTGTGGCGAAAGGTTATAGTCAATGAGAATGTATTGATTATCAGGAGACCTTCTTGCCAGTGGCCATGTTAAAATCCATTTGAACCTTACTAGCTATAGCTGCACATTATGATTATGAAATATGGCAGATGGATGTGAAAACTGCCTTCCTTAATGGATATCTTGAGGAAGACATATATATGGAACAGCCTCAAGGTTTCACCTCTAGCAATGATAATCATAAAATGTGCAAGCTTCAGAGATCCATATATGGATTAAAGCAAGCATCTCGGAGTTGGAACACTCGTTTTAATGATGCAATCAAATCGTTTGATTTCACCAAAAACGAGGAAGAACCATGTGTGTACAAAAAGACTAGTAGGAGTACTGTCACATTTCTCATATTATACGTGGATGATATACTTTTAATTGGGAACGACATTGGGATGATGTCATCGGTCAAATTGTGGCTATCTCAGAATTTCTCCATGAAAGACTTAGGCGATGCATCCTATATTTTAGGTATAAAGGTCTACATAGACAGGTCTAGACGGTTGCTTGGCCTATCTCAAAGAATGCACATAGAGGAAGTACTGAAGAGATTCGGTATGGAAAATTCCAAAAGAGGTCTATTACCTCTCAGACATGGAATCTATCTTTCTAAGAAGATGTGTCCTAAAACATCTGAGGAAAAGGAATGTATGAATAGAATTCCATATGCTTCAGCTATTGGGAGTCTAATGTATGCAAAGCTATGTACGAGACCTGATATCGCACAAGCTGTGAGTGTCACAAGTAGATATCAATCTAACCTGGGTATGGAACACTGGGTTGCAGTTAAAAATATCCTTAAGTATTTAAGAAGAACTAAGGATATGTGCCTAGTCTTTGGAGGTGGTGAGTTGAAGCTAGAAGGCTTCACAGATTCTGATTTTATGTCAGATGTTGATGATAGAAAGTCTACATCAGGGTATTTATTCATATGTAATGGAGGATCCATTATTTGGAAAAGTTCCAAACAAGCAACGACTGCCGATTCCACCATGGAGGCAGAATATATTGCTGCATCAGAAGCCTCAAAGGAATGTGTTTGGATTAGAAAGTTCGTTGCAGAACTCGGTGTGGTTCCAGTTATTAAGGAACCAACGCCGCTTTTCTGTGACAATAATAGCGCCATAGCGTTAGCTAAGGAGCCAAGATCTCATCAGAAATCCAAGCATATTGAACGATGATATCATATAATCAGAGATTACACTGAAAGGAATGAAATACTTGTGCAAAAGGTTGCTTTTGCTGACAATGTAGCAGACCCACTAACCAAAGCACTTACTCAACAAAAACTGGAATGCCATCTTGAGAAAATGGGTCTATGCTATATGGGTGATTGGCTTTAGTGCAAGTGGGAGATTGTTAGTTATATGCCCTATAAGCCAATTGGTGACACAACTATAGGATTAGTATCTTTGTGTCTTTCATTAAATTAATAAATTGGTATTTATTCATTTATATTATTGTTAAATATATATATATGAATCGTCCTTAGAATTAATGGTAAAAGAATCATATTCCTAAGATGTTAGGAATTTGAGACATGTATTCTTTTGTAATTAATTATTAAATGCTCATGATCATAGGATTATCACGAGGGCGGTGATAAATCCGGTTAGGTCAGTGTATATTGTGCTTTCCTTATAGGATGACGAGTCTTAAGTCATTAGTGTGGTGATACTAGAGCAAGTATACAAGTGAATGTTGGAGAACATTTTCACTGAGCGTGACCAATTATGAACAATCACATGGATGCCTTGTCACGCCCCGGGGGTAAACCAGAACCCGGGCCCGTCCACAGATCCACCGTGCACACAGAATTTCCCGTGTACACGAAGCGCTGGTAACCTGCTCAGATATAAGAGATAATATAAAGGAGCATAAAAACAGAGCTGAACTAAAACTAATACATCTCAGACTAAAGCAGGAAAATAAAGTACAACATAACTCTCAAATATACATATGTCTCTCCCAGCTCACCAAATAAAATACAACCTGCTGGCAGCAGCCATATCCAAAATAAAAGGAAAAGTACAACTGTCTGAGTGTATAGTGGAACACTACCAAAAACTACTATGTACGCAGTCGGGGTAGATGACTATCTAGTTCGCTATCCTCTTATCTCGATCTGCTGAGGATGGTCCAGCAACAGCCGCAGAAGACTCTGCAAAACAAGGGGGGGGAAAGGGAAAAAGTACAATGGGGGTGAGAACTACTATAAAAATAGTAGCCTCCCCTAGTGGGTTAAACCTCCAACTCTGACATGCCCACTAGGTCTACCAGAGGCGAAAAAGAAACAGAGGTGGTATGCTATGAAGATAACTACTGATGAAAAGCTACCACTAGTATGCCTCTAAAATACCAAGCTAAAGAATAGCTAAATGTATGCAATGGTATATGAATGCCTGACCAACTATACCCAATCAATAAACCAGTAATCACTGGCACTGCCTGCTCTGTTGTCAAACTCAAGAACCCAATAGCTGATCGGCACACGGCTCGATCTCAAAATATCCAATCGACTGGCACACGGCTCGGTCCTAAGCCTACTCCGGAGTGGCACTCGAGGGGAGCGACCCACACGAGTAAAGTATCTCAGTAACCAGTAACATAAGTATCATAAATCAGCAGGACTGGATCACGACTCTGATCAAAGTGGAAAAACCCATCCACTGTAGGAAAGCCCGATCCCTCTCTCCCAATCTGATGCAATAATAACAGCCCGGTCGACCGCCCAAAATTCGCGGTCGCCGCAATACCCTGCCATCAGGCCCTGCCTGTCCCAAACCCAAGAACCTGACTACACTATCCCAAACCCCCTGCTCGCGCACGAGCTACAAATACCCTGAGCCTCAAATGAAAGGAGAAAAGAATAATAAAAAGGTTTCTCCTAAGTCAATTCTAGCATAATAGTGTAGCAGAAAAAGGTGGCCTATCTAGATGACCATACAAGGCATGCAAATGTCCCAAGATGATATAAAATAAAACAGGTGCCGATATTCTTACATTGTTAGAGCATGCTGATAATTGTATAAGAATATTAATTAGAAGGTAGCCTATGCCTGCCTATACTACACACCCCATGCTCACAAGTTATTAATTAGCCTTATCTTTTAACATGATATTACCACTTTACAACTAAAAACTCCCATTAGAGCAAGTTCTAACAATATTCTTTTAACCTCAATCAAGCATGCAATTATCATCCATAAGGTGCATTTAGCCTTTTAACATAGGAGCTGCTCCAATATGCCTAGTGGGTAGTCAAAAGTAAGGAGTTCACAACAATACCCACCTCAATCGCTAAATCCAAATCCAAAATGCACACTCACCCAATAAGATGATCACTCGTCGCGATAACTGCAAACATGTTCACAAAGGTGCCCAAATTACATATAATAATCCAAGTTAACCGTTGTCCCAAAAACAGTCCCAAAGATGCTCTGTTTTCACCTGCGAGCTGGAGACTAAAAATTCCCAAAAAATCACCGCTGCGATCCTCTCGTCGAGCCCTTCGAAACGAGTACCTGCACGTCCCAAACCGAGTCCCGTAGGCCAAGTTACAAAATAGACAAGGTGGCACTCTCAAAAATCCAGGGACCAAAAATCTGTACAGTAACACCTAGAAAAATGGGGTTTTTACCTTCGGAAAAAATCTCAGAAAAATCCAGAAAAAATACGAAGACGTTCCTTGCAGTGTGTAGATGCAAAACGACTATAGGCACGCCTCAATCCAATGTCCGAGAGCGAAGATATAAAATAAACAAGCCGGCGCTGTCCAAAAACCACGCAGGAAAAAAGGGGGTCAAAAGTGCCTCGGGAACCGTGCCAAAAATCTGGAATACGAGGAAACGACGAACACAATAAACGAAGCCCTACCTCTCAGCAACACATCGGCGCAATAATCGTCAAAAACGGTGGTCGGGGTAGGCCAGGGGAGTCTGCGCAACGAAACGCGACGAAGGGAGTCATCGGTGAAGGAATGTCGCACCGCACCGAAATGCCGGAAACCACAAAGTGCGTGCCACCAAAAATCCCAAAACTCCTCAGGTGAATGCAACATAGAGGGAGGAGAAACTTTGCTGAAGGAAGCTTTGTGAGAGGAGGGCTCAAAGTGGGAGAAAAGCCCAAAAGAAGTGGTTTCGGGCCCTATATATAGGCCCAACCAAACAAATGTCAAAATGACTGTTATGTCCCCAGTTTTGGGCGCGCACAGTGCGGCCCACGGCCCGGCCCGCCCGATGCGGGCCCGCACAGTGTGGCCCACGGCACCTCGCGCCCGTCGGCCAGCCAACCCGGGGCCGCCACGTGGCACGCCCCGGTCCACCTGTAATATTATAGATTTTTGTATCACGTAATACCTTCTGCTAATAAAGCTTCCGTTTAAAGTAATTAATGTAACGGGTTTACTTAAGTCGATAATTTGGAGGTGCGGGTATTTTTCTGCGATAGAGCTCGGAAAACGGAGAACAGCGGTGCGATCGGATCCGGATTCCGACTTACGGAACTCCCAGAAAGGGGTAGAAAGGGATCGCAATGGCCGGGGGGTGCATCGAAATCCGCGTAAGTGATTTGGCACGTTTTCCGAGGAAAAAGAGGGATTTATCTTTAAAGAATTATCTTTAAAGAATTATCTCGCAGGATTTTACCTGAGGAATTAATTAATTAAGGAATTAATTAATTAGGATTTTAAAATACCCGATGTGGCGTTTTATCATACATAAAAGATTAAATTGTGACTTCTCCCGAAAGAAAGAGAAAACCCTAACCGGAAGAAACGGGAGAAAAGAACGAGCGAAAAGAAAAAGGGGGAACCCTAATCGGAAGGAAACGGAAAGAAAGAAGGAGTCGACGGAAGGACCCAACCCTCCCGACGAACGTGCCAAGAACGGAAGCGCGAACGATCTCCGTCTCCGACGATTAGAGGTCCGGGTGTCGACAGAGAGCAGGATTCAGTTTTCGGAGCCCAGAGTTCGCATAATAGAGGTGGGTACTGTTGTGTATTTCAGTGTATGGTCGTTCCCGAGTACTTGTTCGATAAAGTAGATGTGTTTCGTAAGTTGACTAACCCCATTACATGTAAATCCCCTTTTTTTGTTCTATTTGAGGCGGCTGTGGTCACATTATCATTTTACTGATCTGACCAAAGCGGCTGAGGTCGCGATGTTATTGCACGCTCATATTGCTTACACGCACACCGGCAGTTTGGCCACTGCACAGGGTGTATTTTTTCGAAAAGATGGTAAGTTTACCCGTGTACCCCACGATTAGTGATGATGGGGACCCCTCAAGGAGCGGCGGCTGCTACTTGGGCAGTCGAGGGGTTGGAAGCACCAAGAAGATGAGTACGGGAATTGGGGTTGGGGCCCAAACTAATCTGGAAGCTGGGGTAGGTGCCCAGTGTGACTTTTGGCAGGGATTTAGCGGTACATGAGGGGAAAGTAAATGCTCCGATTTCGGTGTGTTCTTTTCAGCTTCTGCATTTACTTAGTTGTTTACTACTTTATCAGTCACTAACAACCCACATTGTGACAGGTCCGTACAAGGGTGGGAATCGGGACGACGGTGAGGCATCCGTGAGAGGACCCTAGCCATGAGGGCTAGAAAACGATACGTTATTTCCTTTGGTTATTTTCTCTTACTATGGTTAGTTAAACTGTGATTCTTGTGGTGAATGTTAGGATGTATAATTGCGGCATGTTTTCCAATCCAAACCTGGTTTCAACAAAGTGTTTCCAAAAGGGTGCTGTGTGGGCACCGATTTTAAAACCCGTGGATTTATCCTTTCAAACAATCGCCGCTCAAAAGAGTTTGCGAAAACGTTTTGGAAAACTGGGTGTCGAGTGGGCACCGATTTTAAAACCTCTGGGTTTATGCTATAGCCTGTATGTGATAACAGTGATTGTATGATTACCTGTATTCTCTCCTCGTTGTCTGTCATGGTTGGAATGGTTAAAGTATTTGTCGTGTTGGGAACGCCGTGCATATACAAAGGAGACTCCGCCCGTTTGGGGAGTGAATTTGTATATGCGGCGGGTCTGGTACGCACCGGAGGCAAGGTTCATTTAAATATATTAAGAAAAAAAAAAAGAACACGTTTTTCCGCTCTTTTAGAATCTCCGGGGCGTGACAGATTATATGGTATCAGAGAAAACGACTTTAACCACTGTGGCCAGTGACCAACATCCACAGAAGGGATCATCACTGTTACGGATTTTGTTTTGGCGCATTTCGTGAAAGTGTTAAGTCTTGAAGATTGAAGATGAATGAAGTTTGGATCATATACCTCAATCTCAAGAAAGAAGAATTCAAAATGATCAGGTAAGTTTAACTAAATATTTTTGGTGATCCGAATACTTCTTGTAGTGTAGAAACACTTGGAAGAACTTTTTATCGCATAAAAATCAAGAACTGGACATGGGACATGTTCAGGATCCGGATCAGACAGTCCGACCCGGATCCCGAAGGGTGTTTGTTCATTGACAAATCCGATCCGGATCATAGTCATTTCGATCCGGATCCCGAACATGGGAATTTGCTGAAATACATGAACGATCCGGATCGTGCATTACAATCCGGATCCCGAACCCTGTTTCTCTGGAATTGCCTGACTCGTTACGACGATCCGGATCACAGCTAATCCGATCCGGATCGCCGTCGTGAAAATTTCTAAAAACGGACAGTTTTTGATCCTTATCTTCTTCCTAGGGTTTCTAACCTATAAATAGACCCTATGATTCTTTTTCTAGGGTTAATCCATAAATCCATAAATCCAAAAAATCCAGATAATCCACATAGAGCCGTCATAATCAAATATCATCTTATACGGCCCTAGATCCACATATAGAGAAGAAAGGAAATCATTAGATATTACTCTATGTTTCTTCATCTATATTGATTAGTTTGATTCTAGGTTTTCATACTCACATCTTGAGTTGAATCAAACTAATGAATACTTAGATGGTATTTCCTATCTATCTTTGATCTAAGTATTCGGCGGATCATCACCACCCAAAAACAACGATTTATCCCAAAATCGGCGCGTGGACTCGCGTGGCCTTGTGGATTCAAGGTGCAACCGCTCTCGTGGATTCGGAGCGAGGTACGTTCGTGGATTCCAAGCGTGCTACTGGGTGAAGACCGTGGATTCGGTCAGACGTCGTGGACTCGACGTTGGACGCCGTGGATTCGGCGTTGGACGCAGATCGTGGATTCGAGACGCATTGCGGAGCGAGCGGAGAAGATCAACTTGGAGCGTATGGAAAAGGTTGAGTCGTCTGTGAGTACGGTATATCACCTTGTACGTGTTTAATTCTAGTGGATTTCACCGTGTTATCGGTCCCGTGGTTTTTTACTCCGGTTTGGAGTTTTCCACGTAAAAATCTTGCGTGTTCATTTATATTTCCGCATTGGGTTTTTATTGCGCAATGATTTTTTGAGTGTTTATTGTTTACACCTATTCACCCCCCTCTAGGTGTTTTTTCCCCTATTTAGATCCATTATTACATATAACCCATCAAGTGGTATCAGAGCGGGAATAGGGTTGTAAACAATGGTTGAAGGTGGAAACATCAACAGACCCCCATTCTTTGATGGAACAAATTATGCGTACTGGAGAGTACGGATGAAAGCCTTTTTAATTTCCATCGACGAACGGGTGTGGCAATCAATTGAATTAGGATGGTCTAATCCAACTGAAATTATTGGTGATGTTCGCACCATCAAACCTAGGTCGAAATGGACCAAGGAAGAGATTGATTCATCTTCTTACAATGGCAAGGGAATTAATGCTATTTTTAATGCCTTATCTCAAACTGAATTCTCTCGCGTCTCGGCATGTGAGACTGCGAAAGAAATCTGGGATGTTCTTCAGGTTACACATGAGGGAACTAACCTCGTGAAGATTCAAAAGCTGCAAATGCTTACGAGCAGATTTGACTCTATTTTCATGGCAGAAAATGAATCTTTCACGGACTACTATACACGATTGCAAGACATCGTAAACTCATGTGCTAACCTGGGAGAGAAGATTCCAGAATTTAAGGTTGTAAGAAAGATCTTAAGAACTCTTCCTGAACGATTTCGCCCAAAGGTTACAGCCATTGAAACTATTAAACACCCGGACGAAATGCGTGTAGAAGAACTAGTTGGTTCATTACAAACTTATGAAATGACATTTACTACTAACTATTCTTCGGGAAAGGCATCCTCTTCTAAGTCTTCAGGTTATGCTTTGAAAACAACAAAGGAAGAAGACACGGATTCATCCTCCTCAGACGATGACGAGAACCTATCTATGGAGGAATTTGAGAAGCAGCTCGCTCTCTTGACAAGGAAGTTTCGCCGCAACTTTCGAAGGGGTAATTCAAGTAAAACTCCATCCTTCGGAAAGTCGAAGAAAGGCAAGGGTATTTCAAGTTATAAGTCAAGAAAGCAAGAGAACTTTTCAAAGGATAAGAAAAGTTCAGAAGGACAAGTCCAATGCTTCAAGTGCCGAGGATACGGCCATATCTCAACGGAGTGTCCAACTAAGAATCCGTCGAAGAAGAAAGCGATGCAAGTCGTCACATGGGATGACAACTCAACGTCAAATGAGTCATCCTCAAGTGATGAAGAAGAAAGCGCAACGGCATTCCACGCGTCCACATCTTCACCCTTCATGTGCTTAATGGCAAGTACTTCAGATTCATTGTCCAACTCCTCCCGGGTTAAAAAAACTGCAACGGATGATGAATCAAGTAACTCTGAAGGTGAAGATTTTGTTTTAGCCTACCACAGACTTTTACGGGATTCAAAGAAACTGGCTAAACAAAACAAGGGGTTGAGAGGGAGATTACAGGATCTCGAAGAAGAAGTAAAAAGGGTAACTTCACTCTCGACCGATCTTGAAGTGGAAAGGGATAATCTGTTGAAAGCAAATGTTTCCCTTCAAGAGTCCAATGAACAACTCGAGAAGAATTATGTAGATATGGTGAACAAAGCGAATTACTTCTTGAAGCTCAACGGCGAGGCTCGATAGGAAAAACTGGAAATGACAGAGACCATTCTCCAACTCAAGGATGACTTACAGCGATTTTCATCAGGAAGGAGTAAGTTGGATAAGCTTCTTGGTCTTGGTCAATCAAACAAGTTCGGCCTCGGATACAATCGAACTGAAGACAATTTTAGTTCGGTTGGGACAGTCTTCGTGCCTCAGTCGGTATCTCCTCCTCCGACACCGGAATTCACGACTAGCAACGACAACAAGCCTACTTCACCCTCCTCGGGATCGTCAAGCACGAAGGTATGTTTTCGTTGTAATTTTATAGGGCACATTGGAAGAAATTGCAAGATTGGAGCTCAAAGATCAAATCAATCACATCTTGCAATTGCTACCAATGAGTTCACTCCCCGGAAATCAAAGAAGGACTCTTCAAAAGAAAAGAACATTGGTAGTACTTCAAGCAAGACGATGACAAAAGAAAAAGATCAATCATACAAGACGTCTTCATCAAGGAAAATTTCTCAACCATTGCCAACATACTCTAAAACTCAAAAGGTTTGGGTATGCAAAGGTGAAATCTTTCCTTGCCTTTAATCTTCCTACGATTAAATGTTGTGTAGTTTATGTAGACTATTTTTTTCTTTTTGGACCGACCCGTCAACCATCTTTGGGAGGTAAATGGTGTATTTTCTTATTGGTTGATGATTTCTCTAGGTTTTCATGGGTAGCATTTTTAAAAGAGAAAGCTGATACGTTTGATTCTTTTCATGAGATTTGCCATCGTATTATGATTGAAAAGAATGAAAAGATCATTCGTGTTAGAAGTGATAGAGGTGGAGAATTCATTAATTCCAAATTCATTGATTTTTGCACTTCCAACGGCATAAATCATGAATTCTCGGCACCCTATACACCTCAGCAGAATGGTGTTGTTGAGCGCAAAAACAGGGTTGTTCAAGAGATGGCGCGTGTGATGCTTCATAGCCGGAATTTACCGCTATATTTTTGGGCTGAGGCTGTGAACACCGCTGTCTATGTCATTAATCGAGTGTATTTGCGCCCAGGAACTTTAAATACACCATATGAGCTGTGGTTTAGTAGAAAACCGGATATCAAATACTTTCGTATCTTTGGGAGTCGATGTTTTATTTTGCGTGATCGCGAAAATCTTGGTAAGTTCGATTCTCGAAGTGACGAAGGGATCTTTTTGGGTTATTCTACAAATAGCAGAGCATATCGGGTATTTAACATGGAATCTAAAACGATTGTAGAATCTATAAATGTTAAAGTAGATGAAGCTTTTCACTTTGCATCTGAAAAATCTACCCTCGATATCTCTCTTGATGATGATACTCCTGTAAGTGCATCTTCTCATGATAATACTTCCAATATTAATGATGCATCTAATGGCTCTTCAAGTTTATCTGATGTGCAGGAATCATCTCATGTACCTCTGAGTACTCCGTTACAACAAACGTTACGCATCTCCAAGGATCATCCTGAATCAAACATCATTGGAGACCCACAAGAAGGAGTCAAAACTCGGAGACAGTTGGTTTGTGGATTCGCTTGCTACGTTTCCTTGATCGAACCAAAGAACATCGATGAAGCTCTTCAGGATGACTACTGGATTAAAGCAATGCAGGAAGAGCTCCATCAGTTTGAGCGAAACAAAGTATGGGAATTAACAAAGCCTCCAAAGCAACACAATGTGATAGGTACCAAATGGATTTTCAAGAATAATAAAAATGAAGATGGTACCATCATCAGGAACAAAGCACGTTTAGTTGCTCAAGGCTACTCTCAAGTAGAAGGTATAGACTTTGATGAAACTTTCGCCCCTGTAGCTAGACTCGAGTCCATTCGTATATTATTCGCGATAGCTTGTCATTTTAAAATAAAATTGTTTCAAATGGACGTTAAGAGCGCGTTTTTAAATGGGTTTTTAAATGAGGAAGTTTATGTGGCTCAACCGAAAGGTTTTGTAGACTGTAAACTACCTAACCATGTATTTCGTTTAAAAAATGCTCTTTACGGTTTAAAACAAGCACCGCGAGCATGGTACGAAAGGTTGACAAAGCACCTATTGGATAAGGGCTATACTCGAGGGGGAGCTGACAGGACTCTCTTTGTGAAGCATTATCAAAATAACTTCATTGTAGCACAAATCTATGTCGATGACATTGTATTTGGTGCAACAAAGGATGATGATGCTTCTAAATTCGCTGAAACCATGGAAAGCGAATTTGAGATGTCAATGATGGGCGAATTGACTTGTTTCCTTGGATTGCAAGTGAAACAGTGTGACGAAGGCATCCATTTGTGTCAATCCAAGTATGCTTTGGAGTTGGTCAAAAAGTTTGATCAAGAAAATTGTAAAGATTTTCCAACTCCAATGGGAACTAGCAATAAAGGATTAGGAAGTGAATCTTTTAGTGAGAATGTAGACGAGAAACTTTATCGGAGTATGATTGGAAGTCTACTTTACCTCACGGCTAGTCGCCCGGATATATCTTTTGGTGTTGGGATCTGCGCAAGATATCAATCTGCACCAAAGGAGGTTCACCTGAAAGCGGTGAAACGGATCATCCGGTACATTAAAGGAACCATAAATTTCGGAATTTGGTATCCTATGGGAACAAGTCTAGATATTATTGGATACTCAGATGCCGATTGGGCAGGATCTGTGGATGATCGGAAAAGTACGAGTGGTGCATGTTTTTATTTAGGCCACTGCCTTGTTGCATGGCACAGTAAAAAGCAAAACTGCATTGCACTCTCGACTGCCGAAGCGGAATATATCTCAGCGGGTAGTTGTTCAACCCAACTCATTTGGATGAAAAGTGTGTTGAGCGACTTCCGAATTTCAGCAACTTCGGTAACAATTCTTTGTGACAACACTAGTGCTATAAACATTTCCAAAAACCCTGTGTTGCACTCTAGAACAAAACACATTGAACTTAGATATCATTTTCTTAGAGAGCTAGTTGAATCAAATACTCTTCAATTGTCATATATTTCAACTGAAGATCAATTAGCTGACATTTTAACAAAACCTTTGGATCAAAAACGTTTTATTCATTTGCGTAAAGCAATTGGAATGCTTTCCTTGAAATAAACTTCGTTTTGAAACTTTTGCTTAGGTTAGGTTTTGTTTTTGTGTTTTTGTTCTTTATCTATGTTTATACATAGTACATTAATTGAGCATGTGTATTATTGACTTTACTTGCATCCTTTCATATAATTAGAAATTTATTATGCTTTGGATATCATAATAATTCAGTTGATGCATTGATCATTTATTTAAATTAAATTATTTTTTAATTGATCAAAGTCAATTTCTCTCTCAATGATCTCTTGGTATTGTTTTTATCTTATTTGACTATTTGGTTGAGTATGAATTCGAGATCAATCCTTGGTTGAATACTTTATATCTTAAATTAATTGATAGCCAATTGAGGGGGAGTCAAAGAAATGTAAAATGCTAAAAAGATGTGGAAAGAGTTACATCCCAATGAGGAGTGTGAAAACTACCACCACATGGAGGAAAGAGCTACCACCTCGGTCGTCCGAGTACTGTGTGCAGCTACCACATGTATACCAAGCATGGGTTTGTAATTTTTGATTAAGTAAAATGCATGATTGAAATACTTGACTCCGTCAAATTTCAAGATTGGTATAAGGTGGGATTTTTAAATGAAAGATGCTCAAAGAGCCACTCTCTTCAACAGATTGACTAGATACATTATATAATTTATTTGGGATTTCAAACATCTATTGATCTTGGTAATTCATTTTCTTTATCATTTTAATGATTTGATAAACGCCGTACTCATAAGATCATGATGGATGTGTTTGAACTTGATCAACTTTAAAGGTTTTAATTTCTGTAAATTTTCATGTCATTATTTGAATGTTATTGATAGATTTAACATAATTTATTTCTCTTGACATGAAACGATGATTTTTGTTTAAAGTTGATGTGCTAAAATGCTTACATACTTTTTCCGGATTTTATTGAATTTTTCTAAATTATTCTGAAGAAAAAGTTGGAGCCGATCCAGATCGGACATGAATGATCCGGATCCCGAACGCAGGTGTTTCCTGCGGGTAGCCGATCCGGATCGAAATCTCGATCCGATCCGGATCACGGCTAGGGTTTTATTAGAACAAGAGGGATTTTGATTTCTTTTTATTCCAATCTTTTGTTCTTAAGACTCCAAAGTTTCTCTCTCTAGAATTCATCCTTCTTGGAGCCTTTCAAACTCGAGTTCTTCGATTCCAAGTAAGTTTTATTGATCAAAATCTCTGTTTTTCACTGTTTTTCCTTGTTTACTCAAAACGTGAGTAGAAATCATGGAACTTTTTCATTTGTGAATGGTTTTGGTCAAATTTCTTTTGAAATAAGAACTCTGGGTAGATTAGTTTTGATTATATGCTAGGTATTCTCTTGATTAACGAATTTTTGGGCTTCGATTTCTGAAAATTCGGTTTTAGGGCATATAATGGGAATTTTCGAAAATCATGCAATTGATCTATTTTTAAATTTCCTTTTGCAAAACTAATTTGATTCCTAGTCTCTCTACACGATAATGATTGTTTGGGTACAATTTTTCTAATCTTTGAAAATTAACAATTTTTTCGTGTTCTTGAGTTGTTGCTCACAGGATTTCTTTTCTCAAGAGACCAATAGCAATGGTGATCACTTGGATCATTCTTCTTCTGGCTACTATGGTTCATACTCGAGCAACCAATAAACTGAAAAGAGCCAAGAAACTTCAACGAAAAGGTGAATTTGATCTGATTACTGACTCAGAAACTGAAGCAAATAATGATGAAGTAGACTGGGACGTTGTGATGACCTGGATCTCTGCAGAGCTGTGGTAGAGTCATTGGTGACATCTGGGAGCCTGTTTTGTGTGTCGGAGGTGTTTGTGCACCAATTGGACACAAGTGGCGGACTTCGGGCTTACTAGATCACGTGGGTGATCAGTGGACTCCGTCGGATCGTTAGAAGTGGTTTCGCGCGAAGCGGATATTAAAAATGGACTCAGCGCGAAGTTTGGACCAAGGATTACCTTTCCGGATGCCTTCGGCAAATTTTGGGGTTGGAATTTGGCAAAATGGACGTCAAATTCGGATTCAGCGCGCGAAAACGGTCAAAACGGACTACCCACTTGTTATTTTTGAGCTTCGGGTACTGTTCATGCCGGAACAGTGTCTCCGGCCGCCGGCGGGCAGCGGCGGGCGGCGGCGGAGCGGCCGCGGGCAGCGCGGCGGGCAGAGGCGCGGGCCGCCCGGTCCACGCGGCAGGCGTGCACCGGGGGCGGGACGCGTGGCGGCTCGGGAGTGGGCCGGTCCGCGGGGCGGGGTCTACGGAGAGTGCGGGGCGCACGGTGGACCGGGGTGGACACGTGGCATTACTGGATTGGTCGGTGCAGTGGACTTGGTCTACAGAGCAGGCGGGCGTGGTGCATGGACCGGCGGGACACGTGGCGTCTTCTGGTTGGTGGGCTCATGGAGTCTGGGTCCACGGAGGTGAACCGGGGCGCCTCGGGATTCGCGCCTGGCAGGGGGCGCAGGCGGCGGGCGCAGGCGGGCACGTGGGCTCGGCAGGCGGGCGTTGACTGGGTGCGCGCCACGTGTCGCCGCAGCATTGGCCCACGCGTCGCGCAGTGGGCGGCCAGTGTGGCTGTCCGCTGTTGCGGGGGCGACGTGGAGGCCGGAGGCGGTTTCGGGCGCGCACAGTGTTGGGTCGGGCCCAACACTGTAGCCGCCCGAAATCGGGAGCGCCCGGAAATTGGGACTTATGGGTATTTTCAGATTTGTTTTCTTCCAGCTATAAAAGGCCGAGTTCTTTTGCAGAGAACTTCTTCTCTGTGCGGATTTTCACTGTGCAACCTTCACAAGAAATGCTCCTCTCCCTGTGGCGATTCCATCTGCAGATTTCCAGATTTTTCAGCGGCACGCATCCCGAGGTTACCATTTTTACGGCGCGGCGCGACGCTCGTTCGTTTGTGTTCTTCTTCGTCGCATTTCGGTGCGAGGACTCCCCCGGCTTACTCCGACCTCCGAATGAGGCGATTCTTGCGCCGTTGGCTTCACGACAGGTAGGGCTACGTTTCCCATGTTTACTGGTTTTTCCCATTCAAAGCTTTTCATGGGTTTTTCGGATCATCTTGTGACCTCATTTTCTGGGGCGGAGTTTTGGGACAGCGGTGCGGTATTTTGGCGATATCTTCGCGCACAGGCATCGGATTGGGGCGATTCAAGAGGCGTTTTGCATCTACACATCACGAGGAATATCTCCAAATTTTCTTGGAATTTTCTGAATTTTTCCCCGAAGGTGAATATTCCTGTTTACAGAACCTTGTGGTTCAGTTTTTGTGAGCAGTTTGTTTCGAGGTGGTTCTCTTGTCGGAATTGTTTCTCAGTGTAGGAAACTCGGATTTGAGTGTGCAGGTAGTCGTTTCGACGGGTTCGTCGCGAGGATCGTGACGGTATTTTTCTTAGAATTTTCCGGGCATTTCTCGCAGGTAAAAACAGGGGAACTGTGGACTGTTATGTTTGGGACAGTTTTGTGTGAGCATTGTATGTTATTTATGTATGTTCTTTTGGGAGTTTTGTACAGCGATCGCGGCGGCTTATCGGTTTGGGCGAGGGCACTTTTTGGGACTTGGAATTAGCGATCGAGGTGGGTGGTTGTTGTTTACCTCTATTTTGACATGCTCACTAGGAATATTAGAGTGATCCCTTTATTTGGACATGCATGCTTAAGTGATATAAATTGTGAGCTTTTCCTATGGAAATTACTATTGTGGATATTTGATAGTGGATGGGACTTATACATGTTTGTATGGATGGAATGTTAGCGTTTAACCTTGCATGTGGATTGGATTATTTATCATGGGCTTTATGATTATCCTGCTAGTGGTTGGTACTATTTGAGGACTTTATGACATGCATAGGTGGATAGTGACGCTTTATCATGGATCATAGACATGTGTGGTTGGATAATGTTTTAGCATGATGGTTATATCTATGCGGATCCATTAATTGTTACACATGTGGAACCACTATTGGTCGCATTTTTTCTTTATTTCCTTGAGAACACTTGCATGCTTGTTTGGACATCTAGGTAGGCCATCTTTTATCGCTACACTTTCATGCTGGAACTTGACTTAGGAGAAACCTTGTTTGCTTCTTTCTCATTTTCGTTAGTCAGGTGGGTTTGCTCGGGTTTGAGCAGGGGTTTGGGATAGTGTAGCCGGGGCCTGGATTATGGATCATGGGTTTTGGCGGCGACCGCGGATATTGGGCGGTTGACCGGATGTCGGTTATAGGACATCGGTGATAAGGCATGATTATGGACTAGAGGGTTTGGTGGCAACCGCGGATAGTAGGCGGTTGACCAGATGTCGGATGTGGGACATGATTGTGATTGTGGGTTATTACGGTGACCGCGGATATTTGGCGGTTGACCGGAGGTCGGTTGTTAGACCTGGTCGTGGATTGTGGGGTATTGCGGCAATCGCGGATATTGGGCGATTGACCGGATGGTTACTCTTGCATCTGATTGGGAATCAGTTTTCTTTTAGTGGAGGGTTGTGTTCCACTGGGGTTTTATAGTTGTGATCCAATCCTGCTTTTATCACCGGCGCGGTTATTGCCCGGTGAGGCTTTTATTACACCGGCGCGGTTATTGCCCGGTGGTGCTTTACTCGTGTGGGTAGCTCCCCTCGAGATCCCCTTCGGAGGCCGGGGCCGGACAGTTATGGACAGGTTTGCTATCACATCGGCGCGGCTTTCTTGCCCGATGATGAGGGCGGCAGCAGGAATTTTGCTATCACATCGGCGCGGCTTTCTTGCCCGATGATGAGGGCGGTACAGATTGGGTTTATCTGGGACGGTTGGTTATTGTGGCATACGGTTATTCCAGTCTAGGACTGTATTTTAGAGGCATAGTAGTGGTAGATTTCCCTTTTGCAGCGGTTTCATTTCTTACCACTCTTCTTTCCTTTTTGCCTCTGGTAGGCCTAGTGGGTGTGTCAGAGTTTGAGATTTTACCCACTAGGGGAGGCTACTGGTTTACTAGTAGTTCTCACCCCCATTCTTCTTTTCTCTTTTCTTCTTCCTTGTTTTGCAGTGTCTTCTGCGAGTGCTGCTGGGCTTTCAGCGGCGGGTCGAGGAGAGAGGACGACTGAGTAGATAGATCTCGAGGCAGGATGAGCGGGTTAGCTGGACTGTTGGTGTACCCAGGTTTCCTCAGACGGTTGTACTTTTACATTTGGGACTGGCTTTTGCCAGCAGGTTGTATTTATTTGGTGAGCTGGGAGAGACAGATGTATCATTTATACAGATGTATTGTATTTTATTTCCAGCTTCAGTCTGAGATGTATTAGTTTTAGTTCAGCTCTGTTTTATTGCTCTTTTATGGTTATCTCTTTTATCTGAGCAGGTTTGGCGCTTCGTGTACACGGGAAATACCGTGTGCACGGCGGATCTGTAGACGGGCCCGGGTTCTGGTTTACACCCGGGGCGTGACAGACGTGTTATGGGATGATGATGAATCAATGCCCGTTAAACCTGAACAAAAGCCTTCCAGTGGATCAAAAGGAAAGGCACCTATTGACAAAGGAAAGGCACCTATTGACACAGGAAAAGCACCTATGACGTCACCGACCGTCTCGGTAAAAAGAAAACGACTTGCTCGACGCTTTGGACAAGCACGAGAGGCTAATGCTAGCAAGCCAATGGTTCCTGACTCCCCGCCTCGGGTGGAAGGAGTGTTCGTCAGCATTGATCGCCTTCGAGTTTTTGAACATCGTGAATGTATCGGTGAACGACACGTCAACATTGAAGCTCTCCGAAATCACTCACCAGAGTTTGGAACTTTAATTGAGCAAGCAAATCTCATCCAAGTCTGCCGATTCCCCGAATTACTTGGGTATTGTCTGTATCGTGTAAGAACCTTTTACACGAATGCAAGGCATCTTCAAGACGATGAACGTGGCTTATGCATTTCTATACAAATATCCAAGGGATGAAACTTAAAATCACTCCGGAATTAATCGGCGAAGTCCTTGGAATGGAATCCAAAACATCGGGGATTAACTATTTGACGGGAAGAAGTTTGACGAATACCTTGTGGCAGACCGTGATAGAAAAATTTGTTTGGAAGGAACTAAATCAGCTGATGGCAAAAGTGCAAAATCCAAACATCTTCGACTGGAGTACCGATTTCTTAATTTCATCACATGTTACAACATTCTTCCTAACATGCAGACCAAGTTAGTGAGATCGGATAGAATGCTGTTCTTATATCTCATAGGTCATCCTTCTGAGGCTGTAGGCTTGAACATGAGCATCCCTAACATAATTTGGACATAGAATGTCAAGATATGTTGTGCAGCCTCATCCTTCTGAGCGACTTCCATTTCCATTATCATCATGAGGATCTTGCAAAGTTTGAAATGGATATAAGCTCGACATCATATCAATACTGTGGGGGATGATAGATGAGTCAACGATGTGAAGTCCCTTCACAACATTTACCACAATGTTACTCCGACAACCCCACTGGAAAGAAACCTTGTGTCGGCACCTCTGCCTCACCGTCTCAACAAGCACCCGGCACGGATGATCAAGCATCGGTAACTCGATCTCAAGCACAACAGAGCCTATCTTTTCAACAAGAGCAGATCACAAAGAGCAGAGGCGAATCTCCGAGGAACTCGAGATAATCACAGCATCCCAAATCACATTAACCAAGACGGTCTCGTCGATAAAGAAGCTAATGCAGAAAACGTTCTAAAAATGGGATACACCGCCTCGGATGACTCAGATTCAAGTGTTTGAATCGTTTGACCACTAATTCTCTTGTGCAGGAACTTTATTTTCTTTAACCTCTTTCTTGTGTGCAGGTTTTAAGTTTCAGTTTTTTTTTCTTGATTTTGAACTTTTTAACTCTCCTTAAATTTTGAATTTTTGGCTTAGTTGTGACAAAAAGGGGGAGAGAGTTTAGAGTGAACTCTGGTTGAACTCTGTGAGAACTTTGAACTTTTGGTGAGAACTTATTACCAACTTTGACTTTGGTGAAAGGTAAGTATCACAACTTCTGTTTTATCTTGTGATTTGTTGCATGTCCCTACTAACTATTCGACTAACTATTTGGACATGTATTATTACTAACAAGTTGTTTGATTACTAACAAAGCAAAGTTATGACATTTGGAATCTTATTGCTTAGAAGATATGTCAATGTTTGATTGTGATCTTATTACATATCTGAATTACTCAATGTCATGGTGAGCATAAACTCTATCTCTGTTAGGTTTGAATGCTAAATATTCTTGAGGTATCTAACGATCTCTTTTTGTCAAGAATGATTTCTTTTTGCAGAGAGTACAGATGTCTAAGTCTAGAGTCTGTTTTAGGAGTTTATCTCTTGTATTGGATCTCCATTGTAAATTTTTGTTGTATGGTGATAGCAACAAAAATATCTTTTTTGAATTTTCTTTAGTGGATCTGTGTTTGTCACGAAACCGCCAAAGGGGGAGATTGTTACGGATTTTGTTTTGGCGCATTTCGTGAAAGTGTTAAGTCTTGAAGATGAAGATGAATGAAGTTTGGATCATATACCTCAATCTCAAGAAAGAAGAATTCAAAAGGATCAGGTAGTTTAACTAATATTTTGGTGATCCGAATACTTCTTGTAGTGTAGAAAACACTTGGAAGAATTTTTATGCATAAAAATCAAGAACTGGACATGGGACATGTTCAGGATCCGGATCAGACAGTCCGATCCGGATCCCGAAGGGTGTTTGTTCATTGACAAATCCGATCCGGATCATAGTCATTTCGATCCGGATCCCGAACATGGGAATTTGCTGAAATACATGAACGATCCGGATCGTGCATTACAATCCGGATCCCGAACCTGTTTCTCTGGAATTGCCTGACTCGTTACGACGATCCGGATCACAGCTAATCCGATCCGGATCGCCGTCGTGAAAATTTCCAGAAACGACAGTTTTTTATCCTTATCTTCTTCCTAGGGTTTCTAACCTATAAATAGACCCTATGATTCTTTTTCTAGGGTTAATCCAAAATCCAAATAATCCGATAATCCACATAGAGCGTCATATCTATCTTTATACGGCCCTAGATCCACATATAGAAGAAAGGAAATCATTAGATATTACTCTATGTTTCTTCATCTATATTGATTAGTTGATTCTAGGTTTTCATACTCACATCTTGAGGTGAATCAAACTAATGAATACTTAGATGGTATTTCTATCTATCTTTGATCTAAGTATTCGGCGGATCATCACCACCCAAAAACAACGATTTACCCAAAATCGGCGCGTGGACTCGCGTGGCCTTGTGGATTCAAGGTGCACCGCTCTCGTGGATTCGGAGCGAGGTACGTTCGTGGATTCGAAGCGTGCTACTGGGTGAAGACCGTGGATTCGGTCAGACGTCGTGGACTCGACGTTGGACGCCGTGGGATCGGCGTTGGACGCAGATCGTGGATTCGAGACGCGTTGCGGAGCGAGCGGAGAAGATCAACTAGGAGCGTATGGAAAAGGTTGAGTCGTCTGTGGTACGGTATATCACCTTGTACGTGTTTAATTCTAGTGGATTTCACCGTGTTATCGGTCCCGTGGTTTTTTACTCCGGTTTGGAGTTTTCCACGTAAAAATCTTGCGTGTTCATTTTTATTTCCGCATTGGGTTTTATTGCGCAATGATTTTTGAGTGTTTTATTGTTTACACTATTCACCCCCCTCTAGGTGTTTTTCCCCTATTTAGATCCATTATTACATATAACCCATCAATGGTATCAGAGAGGGAATAACGTTGATAACCAAAAGTATAGGTGTGTGAAGGATTAGCGGTGAGTCGGGGTTATAAGGGATTGAGTCCCAGGGGTTGGTCGGTCAAGCGCCAGGTTTTTCAGAAATAATAGGCCATTGACGTGATGGCCTTTGTGTGCACAGATAGCAGTAGGCTCAGTGCGGAATTGTTGATGTGAATGGGAACCTAGCCACATCGAATCGCCTCCCTTACTACGCAACCAGTGCGCGATGTGGCAGGGCAACTGTGCCCCTCCCCACCGATGCTTGTGCCTACACTAACATCGAGAATGGGAGGGTTATGACCACCACCAGGGCCCGCGGGCAGGGGAGACACCCTCGTTGGGATGCCTCCTGCAGGCTTTCCACCTT
>CM055066.1:44011856-44084618 GCA_029204045.2 Tillandsia leiboldiana | reverse complement strand
TAGGATAGTTTGACGGGGAATGGTTTGTGCCAGGATACCTTCAGTGTAGTTGGTCCCTCCTGTTTTGAATTATTGACGCTTTTCGATGTGTAGGCAGTTGTGTGTGGAGCATGACGCTGCAGTTTCTTTGGATAGGATCGGCCTGCCAGAAGGCTAGTGCTGGATATCGGCGCTTGGCGTCGGTGATGGAGGACAGACTGACCGCAGAGTCATTTCTCATCTCGTACCTGGATGACGATTTTCGAGATGCCAGAGATCGGTGGACCCGATGGCAGCATCAGTATCTATATCCTAGTAGCGCAAGCGTAGCGTGTGATTTGTATCTGCGGATGACTTTATTCGTCGCCTCAATGTGAGCAGAAACAGATGTTGTGCTCCCTTGTGGTTTATGTCCTATGCAGTTGATGGCCGCGAGTTATACGGGTGGACTTATTGGTAATTATGGCAGTTCGGCGTTTCGACCTAGTGCTTGGGTTTTGGTTGGCACAGTGCCACAGGATGTTAGACTGCGGGAGGTGGGACTTTGACCTTCTGCGAGGCAGCGAGAGGAGAGTTGGTTGTTGAGGTCGTTAGAGCACAATGGTTATAGCGACAGTGTGAGAGGTGCTTACGGCGGCACCGGGGACCCAAAGATATCTCAGTTGCCACGAGATTCGGGTGTGATTTTCACCTGAGCTGTTGATAATGCCGCCGGTTAGGGAGATAGAGTTTGAGTTTGGCGTGGTTCGGGGAAACCGCGCCACCCTCGGCAGCACCTCATTTGTTATTGCCAGTAGAGCTGTGAGAGCTGATGGATCGAGGGG
Source organism: Tillandsia leiboldiana (assembly GCA_029204045.2). NCBI lineage: Eukaryota > Viridiplantae > Streptophyta > Magnoliopsida > Poales > Bromeliaceae > Tillandsia > Tillandsia leiboldiana. The sequence goes on along the minus strand of CM055066.1, from coordinate 44,083,815 downwards.
TCTGTTTGACCTAGTGCCACGCCGTTGATATACGGTGGTGATGCCACATCGTTGATACACGACTGTGAGGGCCTTTTATGGGTCGAGTGTAGTCAGGTCCAAGTATTATTCTGGACCCTTTTGATGGAATTATACTCCGGCAGTTGTACGATTGATGCAGGTACAGATTTTGGAATCTTACGGCTGAGTATTTCGCCAAGATGGTGTTCAGGACACGGTAGGGCATTATGTTTAGTGAGGCCAATTGGATTGATTAGCGCCCTGCCACTCTTTTGGTTTGAGGAATTGTGCTCCAGCTGTACTTGATCGCATTGGTAATAAGATCCTCCAGGATATTATGATCTACTCCCAGAGCGACTTGGAGCATGAGGAGCACTGGTGGATGTGTTAGTATGCTGTGTGGATGAAGCTGTATGCCAGGTTATTGGGATACAAGTTTTAGCTTTAGAAGCTTACCTTCTTGGGTCAACATTGTGTTAGCCATAGGAGCGGCGGTGGATTTCCAGCCAATGTGGATGCTATTTGAGTTGGCTGAGATCAACATGTATTGTTGAGGTGAGGAGCTTTTTGGATTCGGCAGTGCCAGGAGAGCATGGCGAATGGATGATGAGGCTGGTACTAGCGTCGATTGCAGCTTTGCCAGAGATGGGGGATGGACCTTTGTGTCTGTGATGCCTCCCATTGTGGCTGTGGAGTTACCATTGGGTTATTCTTGAGCATTTTGTATCACCCCGCTAGGGCCACTGTGGTGGCGGATACCTGGAACCGGAGAGCTATTTGGGGTTGAGTTTGATGATTCCGTTGCTGGCGCTGGGTGGGACCGTTGAGGAACAGGGCTCGAGGTTGTGTCCCTGAGGGTCCCTTTTGACGGTAGACTGCGGTGAAGCAGTCCATGTGGATGGTCAGGATCCGAGAGTGATTGAGCGAGGACCCTAGCCGATTAGGGCTTCTTTTCTTTGGATGACCGTATGGGTATGTTTCGGATCGCCTGGTTGAGCTGGCACTAGGGAGCGGTTTTGGTGCGTGCTACATTGGTTGTTCTCTCTTTTCCCCCAGCCTTTTCTTCCACGTCTCAGCTCGGGAGTGTCAGGCTTGTGGATTCCTCGCCCGTGATGGACTCGTTTCCTCTGAGATCTGCGAGTACTTGTGGTACGATGGACGCCCGTTGCGAATTCTGGCTCGTGAGATGAGAGAATTACGCAATTTGGGCCATGCCGTACCGGTTGTTGTTGTTGTTGTGGAGTAATCACGGGGAGAGACAGGTGACTCGAGAGCTGGAGACGGCAGTGTTATGTACCTACCCTTGTTTCTGTGGCACCTTTTTGGGTTGAGCTAGTTTCGAGGACGAAACTTTCTTTTAGTGGGGGAGGATGTGGTGACCCAGATCTCTGCAGGGCTTCTACAGTGCGATTAGCAGCTTCTGGAGGCCTATGTGGCATGTCGGCGGTGTTTCTGCACCCATTTGGACTCAAGTGATGGACTTCGGGTGTATAATGGATCACGTGAGTGATCGGAGGACCCCGTCGGATGTTTTGATGTGGTTTCGCGCGAAATGGTTATTAAAATTGGACTCAGCGCGAAATTTGAGTAAAGAACACTTCTCCGGGAATTTTCGGCAAATTTTAGAAGAGGAATTTGGCAAATCGGACTTCGGATTTGGATTCAGCGCGCGAAAACGGTCAAGATGGACTATTTACTTGTATTTTTCGGAGCCCGGATGACCCGGCACGGATTTCGAGGTGATTGGTACTGTTCCGGCCGCCGGAGGGGCGCCGGCGGCGGCGGCGGGCGGCGGAGCGCGGCGGCTGGCGGCGGCGGAGGTGCGCGGTCCACCGCGGAGGCGTGCACCCGGGCGCTGGCCACGTGGCGCCTCCCGGTTGGCGGGCGCTGTGGGGCGCGGTCCACTGGATGGCGCGGGTGCACGGTGGACCCGGGGTGGACACGTGGCTGTTCGGGGTTGGTGCGGCGTGGTGCGCGCGGTCCACGCAGCGGCAGGGTCTGCCTCGGGATGCGTGCCCGGCACGGGGCCGCGGGCGGCGCGGCCGCGCACGTGGGCGCACGTGGGCGCGGCGTGGGCGCGGTCGGAGGCGTCGTGGGGGCGCCACGTGGCGCCCCGTGGTTGGTCGGGCGCACCGGTGCACGACCTCTGGTCGCGACACGTGGCGTCCCGTGGTTCGTCGCGGTGCGTGCGCCGGGTGCGGGGAGCAGGAATGGGACGCGTGGCGGGCCTTGGGGATTTCGGGCGTGAACAGTAACGGGCCCGGCCCGTTACTGTAGCAGCCCGGAATGCCAAGCGCCCGAAACTTTGGGCCAAAAGTCCAAAATTCGGATTTTTCGGGCTGGGCCTATAAATAGCTGTCTTGTGGGGGAGTTTTGCCCCCTTTCCCGAGCTCCCCTGCCCATGGCCCCTTTAGGAAAGTTGTAGATCTTGGTGTTGTGCATCTTCTGGCAGAGGCCCGGATTTTTTGGAAGCCGCGGCGTCGACGACTTCGGCATCGGAGCGCAGTGTGGCGATTTTTCATCGGAGGCCCGTTATCGTCGCAGTTTGATCTGGGAGGTCTACAGAGCTACTCCGTCAGTATTTTTGGACGATTTCTGCGGCGTTGGAATCACGAGAGGTACGTCTTCGACTTTCGTGTTGATCATCTTGCTGGATTCAGAGTTTATGACACGGTTTTCGAGGCATTTCTAAGCCGCTGTTTTCTGGTGGAGTTTTTGGACAGCGGCCCCTTGCCGGAATTTTATCTCCGCACCCGAGTGTCGGATCGAGACGAGCCTATACACTTTTGGATCTACTCGTCGCAAGGATTATCATTGTATTTTTTCGGGATTTTTCTGAGGCTTGCCCGAAGGTATACTATTCCCCTTTTATCTGTGTTGGAGTTTACAGTTGTGTGGTTGTGAGTGTTTGCGCACCTGTACTGTGGAATTTGTAACTCGGCCTACGAGGCTCGGATTTGGGCGTGCAGGTACCCGTTTCGAAGGTCTCGACGAGACGCTCGCTGTGGTATTTTTATTGGAATTTTTGGAGTTCGTTTTACAGGTGAAAATTTCGCTTTAAGGGGACTGTTCCCAGCAGATTTGTGATGCTTGGATTTTATGGAATTAAGTGTAACTTTGGGTTGTGTTTTTGTACCCAGGAGGTATTGATCACTGTTCCTGTATTGTTGATTGGTGGGTGTGTAGAGATATCTGTTTCTGGACTTTCTCGGCTGTGCGACTCCGGACTGTTAGCATTTTCAGGTGGGTGGCCTTGTCTCCAAAATTGACGGACTGTGCTTTAAATCTGCTATAGTAGGACTATGCATGATAGTGAAATGCTTGTGCAGCATGTTAGAATGTAGGAATTGCTACTCCTTGTATTATCTGATGGTATTGTCATCTCCTTGCTTTCTACCACCTGTAAATTATAGTTATTGGAACTTGACCTAGCACCCCCGTCATATGTTGCATGTGTAACCAGACTAGTAGAAAACCCTCACTTGGGCTAGGGTTATTTCTGCTTTAGACATCCACACTTCTACTTTCCTGGACATAGTGTTCTTCCTCGCCCGGGTAGTGGGCCGAGTGGTCAGGTGTTATCTTTTAGTGTGGGATGCATGTTACACTCGTGCTTGGGAGCAGAGTGGCGTCTGGTAGATGTAGTTGGTTGTTCTTCTGTAGCGGGAGCTGTTTGGGTAGACGGCGGTCCCGAGATGTTTTATTTTTCTTATTTTATCTGTCGCCGCTGTGTTAGTGGCAGCGGTAGATCAGTGTTAGCAGGACCTTAAACCCAGAACCTTTTTGGACACACATATGATTTTTGTCAACCAAATATTTTCTTCCAAGCATCGTAGGGTCGCCTGAGTCTGTTCCTGTTTGATTGGACGAAGGCATTAGCCTTTCGAGGCTTAGATATAAAACTTGGTTTCAACTGTTTTCCTAAGCAGAACTAAAAATCATTAAATATGGATTTCTTACAGATCAGATGGCTTCAGTAAGAAATGTCACGGTTTTTCCTATAAATTAACCACCGAGATGATTCGAGTGGTCTGGGTTCTAAGGTCTGCCTTTTCTTGGGACGAGAACAACGAGAGGCTATGCCTAGAGCCTGTTCTTGTTTGATTTGGGTTGTAGGTTCTAGTCTTTTGGTGTTCCCGGACCCTTCATTGGGTCAGTGGTTGAGATTTTCGGCCTGTTTGGCCTGTTGAGTCAGCTGTTCGCAGTGGATGCGATGTCGGCCTGTTGAGGCAGTTGTTCGCAGTAGATGCGACGTTTGGCCTGTTTGGCCTGTTGAGGCAGTTTCTCGCAGTGGATGCGACTTGGTGCCATGAGTTGGCAGAGTGTGATCTAGAGGTTGTTTCTCTGATTTAGTGGTGGAGGTGGTTCTCCCACTTAGCCTTGAGGAACTTGGGGTTCTGGCAGATTGAGTCGTGGAGGTTTCCCGACTCAGCCATGGTCGTGCATTTATCAGATTGAGTCGTTGAGGGTTCTCCGACATAGCTGTGAGAGTGTGTTGGGCTATTCCTGTTCGAGTCGAGGTTCTTTTTCCGACTGAGTTGTGCTTTGAGCTTGGAGTTACCGATCTGTTTGATCGTGGATCATAGCCTGCATGAGCCACATTTGAGCTTGACAGAGATACTTTACAGAGATACTTTACAGAGATACTTGAGATGGGTTACTTTGACTCGAGCGGGTCGCTCCCCTCGAGGGCCACTCCGGAGTAGGCGAGACCGGGTTGTTATACCGGCGTGAGATTGAGCTTTTCTATCGCGACTTGTCGTTGCATTTGTCCCTCTGGCTGTGCTGGTGTTGGCAGTCATGGACGCCCTACGTAAGTCCGCTCCTCCGGGACGTAACGGCAGTAGATCCTACGTAAGTCCGCTCCTCCGGGACGTAACGGCAGTAGATCCTACGTAAGTCCGCTCCTCAGGGACGTAACGGCAGTAGGTTGGCGCAGGCTTGACTGGACCCGAGGAGGCAGTCAGTTCAGATTGAGTGATCAGAGATGAGAGTTAGTTGTGGCATCATGTTCTTTCTGTCTCACTCTTTGAGCATCTAGATAGAGGCATAGTAGCTGTAGAGTTTACTTTTCCCAGCTTTCCTTACAGCACTGCTTTTGTTACTTTATGCCTCTAGTGGACTTAGTGGGCAGACCGTCGGGCTTGTTGGCGGCACCCACTGAGAACTACTTGGGACGTAGTTCTCACACCCGTCGTGGTGTCTTTTCCCACAGGAACTTCTACTCCAGTTCCTGTTGTTCCTGTTGCTGATCCTTCTGACCGAGGCGAGGGAGTCGCGAGCTAGTTCCCTACCCGTCGTTGGAGTGTAGCGGTACCCCTTCAGAGGAGAGCTTCAGTAGATTAGTTATTTTATTTTCCTCCTTTGAGAGACTGTTGTAGTGAGGATTGTTATGTATTGAGAGCCTGTACACTGTTGTATTTATTGGAGATACCTCCCGGTTGAGTTCTGAGTTTGTGTTTGAGGATTCTGCATGATTATCATTTTTGGGAGACGGACATTGTTGTGTTATTTCCAGTTGTACAGTGATTGATTTAGTTATACAGCAGATTTTATTTTATAGCTCTGATATCTGTTTAGCTGTAGTACTTTTCTTGCAGGTAGGACGCTTCACCTATGCGGGTTTGGCATAGGTGGCGGATCTGTTGGCGAGCCGGGTCGCAGTTTCGACCCCGGGGCGTGACAGAAATTCGTGTGAACTCAGTCGAGGAAAGAGAATTAAATAAAGCGTTCATACCTTTCCCATTGTAAGAAGATCTTTCAAATTCCTCTTTGGACCATCTAGAGCGAGGTTTTGGGGTAGTAGAATTTCCTACTTCCTCAGTTGGATGCACCCAACCGTATTCAACGGTTTGCCATACCCGCTCATCAATTGAGATGAGAAAAGCTCTCATCCGCACTTTCCAATATGCATAATTGGTCCCATCAAAAAGAGGTGGTCTAAAAATATTACCACTTTCACCCAACATGATAGATAAACCTAAAACCTTCTCTGATACCAATTGTAGAGTTATGAATCCCAAAGGATCTAAATAGGTACTATCAAACAACTAGAGGGGGGGTGAATAGGTGTAATACTTAAAAACTCAATCTCATTGCAAAATAAAAACCAATGCGGAAAATAAAAACAGCACACCGAGATTTACGTGGAAACTCCAATCCAGGAGAAAAACCACGGGACCAACACGCAATAACAATCCACTAAGAATAGAAGAATAACAAGGTGATTACCGACTCCACGGACTCAACCCCTCCTTCAGCTTCTTCGGACCTTGCGCTGACCGGTTGGATATCCACGCAATAACAATCCCTAAGAAAAGAAGAATAACAAGGTGATTACCGTCTTCACGGATTTAACCCCTCCTTCAATTTCTTGGACCTCGCGCTCCACCGATTTTGCACGCCCACTGCACACGTTCGAATCCACGAACGCCACTCGAATCCACGAGCGCACGTTTCGAATCCACGAAACGCCTTTAGCACACCGAATCCACGATGCCACGTCGAATCCACGACGCAAACTCAGTCGATAAGAATATTGACTTCGATGGTGATCCTTTGCTTAGATTCTCATTGAGGAACCGTAGAAGAAATCTCTAAGCAAAGATTAGATCAATTCGACAAAAGATATGTTCTTGAAAGAACCATCGAATTGACCTAAAAGAGGCTATAAAGAAGATCGATAAAAACCTAGCCTCTAGGGTTGCTCTCAAGAGTTTTATGAAAAGATCGGCCGTAGCTCCCACGTTCTTGAGAAACCCTAAGCGTCTATTTATAGTTTAGAAACCTTTGGAAAGAGATAAGAATAAAAAACTTACCTTATCTAGAAATTTTCAGGACGGCGATCCGGATCGGATTTACTGCGATCCGGATCGTCGTAACGAGATTGACGATTCCAGAAAACCAAGGGTTCGGGATCCGGATCGTATTGCCCGATCCGGATCGTTCATACAAATCAGAAAACATAACATTCGGGATCCGGATCGGAAATTGCATGGATCCGGATCGAAGTCTTGTATGAAGCAACAACCTTCGGGATCCGGATCGTTGGCTCTGATCCGGATCCTGAACATGTCCGAACACCAGTTTTTGATTATTATGCAATTAAAAGTTCATCCAAGTGTTTCTACACTATAAGAAAGTATTCGGATCACCATAATTATTTAGTTAAACAAACCTGATCCTCTTGAATACTTTCTTCTTGAGATTGATGTAACTGATCAATAATTCTTCAACTTCAATCTTCAAGACTCAAGACACTGAGTGTCAACTTGAGCTCTTGTTGAATCTTCTCTAAGTCTTTGAATGCTGATTGACAATTTGATCCCTTTAAGACTCCGACTCAACTCACTGACTTGACTCACGAAATATGCCAATACCAAAATGCCGTAACACAGATATTAGAGCTAAAAAGAACTAAAATAATCTGCTGTAAAAGTAAAATCAACCACTGTACAACTGGAAATAAATATACAATGTCCATCTACCAAATGCGAACATATACAAAGTCCTCTAATACAAAACTCAGAACTCAACAGGGAGATATCTCCAATAAATACATCAGTGTACAGGCTCTCAATACAAAAATGTCTTCACTACATCAGTCTCTCAAAAGAGGAAAAAAATAACTAATCTACTGAAGATCTCCTCTGAAGGGGTACCTCTACACTCTCTCTGGCAGACGACTGGTGGGGAACTAGCTCGCGACTCCCTCGCCTCGGTCAGAAGGATCAGCAATAGGAGCAACAGGAACAGGAGTAGAAGTCCCTGGGGAAAAGACACCGCGACGGGTGTGAGAACTACATCCCACAGTAGTTCTCAGTGGGTACCGCCAACAAGTCCAACGGTCTGCCCACTAAGTCTACTAGAGGCATAAAGTAACAAGTAACACTGAAAGAAAAGAGATGGAAGAGAATGACTCTACCGCTACTATGCCTCTATCTAGATGCTCAAAAAGTGGAACAGATGGAAACATGATGCATCTACTAACTCTCAAGTATAGTCACCCAATCTACACTGACTGCCTCCTCGGGTCCAGTCAAACCTGCGCCTACCTACTGCCGTTACATCCACGTAGGACCGGACTGACGTAGGGCGTCCGTGACTGCCAAAAGTGGCCCAGCCAGAGGGACTGCGTCGACAAGTCGCGATACAAAAGTAACAAATCCACCCCGGGCGTGGCTCTCGAGGGGCGCGACCCCACCGAGGAAAAGGTATCCGCGCACTCTGTCGCTCAAGTGGCACTACAGGCTATTGTCCAAAATCCACGCTCACGCTCTGAACGGAAAGACCCAGAATCCTCAATCATCTCGCACAATGGTCGGAGCACTCTCGACGACTCAGCAGATCAGCTCTCACGAACACGAGACACTAGCCTCTCCAATAACTCACAGCACAAAACACACTGGCTGGAGATACTCCACAGCCAGGATCGACCCACAACTCAGGGCTAACAAAACTGGTCGGACAACACTCAACGGTCCACCGGTCCACCGTACACCCGCGATATATTCCGTGGACCACGACTGCTGCGCCGGCCAACCGGGAGCCGCCACGTGTCCGGCGCCCGGGTGCACGCCTCCGCGGTGGACCGCGCACCTCCCGTGCGCCCGCGCGCCTGCCCGCGCTCCCGCCGCCGCGCTCTGCTGCTGCCCGCTGCGCTCCGCCGCTGCCCGCCGGCCGCCGGAACAGTGCCAAGCTGCCTCAAAATCCGTGCGCGACATCCGGGCTCCGAAAAATGCAAGTAAATAGTCCATTTTCATCGTTTTCGCGCGCTGAATCCAAATCCGCAATCCGTTTTGCCAAATTCCAACTTAAAAATTGCCGAAGGCATCCGGAAAGGTGATCTTTTGTCCAAACTTCGCACTGAGTCCAATTTTAATCTCTGTTTCGCGCGAAACTACTTCTAAACACTCGATGGGTCCTCCAATCACCCACGTGATCCCTTTTTAAGCCCGAAGTCCATCACTTGTGCCCAACTTGCGGACAAACACCACCGACATACCTCGTAGGCCTCCAGAAGCTGTAGATGTAACCGTAATCCATAAGTGGGAATTTCGGGTCCTCACAGTATGTCAGCCAGGTTGGTGCCAGGTTCGGCGAGTTTTCCCTGAGGTCTTGTTGACCAATATGGTGGCCATGATTGGGTAAATTGTTGTTTCAGTTATTGATGCATTGTGCCTGTTCAGCATGCTTTTCTATTATGATTGTTCGGTTCATTTCAATATTTATTTCAGTATACTTCTGTTGAAATCTATTTCTGCTTTACATCTTTATTAATTATTCGCTTCTTGATTATGCTTACCTAACATGTTGTGATTTCTACTATCCTCTAGTATTGTATGCCAGTAGGTACGATCTGCTATTTCTCGGCTCGTCGTGCCCACTGGGATACACTATCGATGTATCTCACTCCCCATGGGTGACAATTTTTCAGGTCAGTCGGGTGTTGGGATGTCGGGACGTGTTGGTGAGATGCTGCGATAGATTCGACCCTGGACAGCCGTTGTTATCTTTATTAGTTTATTAAGCATGTAATTCAAGTTGTAATAATTGTAATAAGTTGTTGTAATCTGTTTAATCTTTCATTAGAGTTCGTAGTTTAGACTACTCTGATGTTGGTTTGCCATTGTAGAGCCGAGCATGTATCGGAAAGGCTCAATCCAATGGGGATTGAGAATTTTCTATATATGTGGCGGTCTGTCATGCCCTGGATTGGTTTTAAAACTCTGATTAAAAAAATAAAATAAAAATTTAGACGTTGTTTTTCGAACTCGGGGCGTGACAGATTAAATGGTATCAGAGAAATAGGAATATGATGTCTAGGTTTGGCTAGGAACGAACCATAGGATGACTGGTGTTCACGCGAGAGCGCAGGGTGATGGTATAGTGGTTTGGATCTCAGGTGTGTTATATACAGTTGAGTCTCGTTGTTGTGGTTATAAGTGGTGTTCGTACGCGCTCTGGTCTTTGGGATCGTTGTTAGTGCAGGATTAGCCGCGGTGTAAATGCATCCCAAGCACGAGTGTAAATGCATCCCACAACAACCCGACCTCTCGGCCCACTACCCGGGCGAGGAAAAAGCTAAGTCCAGAATGATATATAGAATAGTGATGTGGGAATATCTAGAGCGATAAAAACCTAGCCCAAGTTGATGTTTTCTACAGTCTGGCTGAACATGCTGCATATGGCGGGGGTGCTAGGTCAAGTTCCAAGATATCAATAAACAACAGCTTGTAGGAAAGAAATAAACACATGATCATCTAACAACATCAGGAACATAAATTCCTATGTTCTAGCATGCTATACAGAATACATCTACAACATGCAAGTCCCTACACAGATAGAATTAATGCACAGTCCATAGGTCATGAAGACAAGGCCACCCACCTGAAGAGCTGAACTGTCCAAGTCACAGCTGAAAATATCAGGAAATCCAAATCTCCAACTCCAACGGGTCCAGCAATACCCGCAAACTCTCCTGGGTACAACACCAAGTTCACAGTTACACTTAACTTCCCAAAATTTAACCAAACAAAAACAATCTGAAATCAGCCCCAAAGATGCAATTATTTCACCTACTGAAAGTGCCCTGAAAATTCCGATAAAAATACCACAGCGATCCTCGCGTTGAGACCTTCGAAACGGGTACCTGTACGTCCAATTCCGAGCTCCGTAGGCCAAGTTACAAATTCCACAACACAGGGTGCGCAAGACCATACAGCAACATAACTGTAATTCCATGCACAGATAAGGGGGAAAACATATACCTTCAGGCAAACCTCAGAAAAATCCAAGAAAAATACTGTGATAATCCTTGCGTCGAGTAGATGAAAAAAGTGCAAAGGCTCGTCTCAATCCGATGCCCGGTTGCGGAGATATCCTCGAAACAACCCGATGTCCTCAAGAAAACACTCACAGCAAAAGACCCCCAGTAAGCATGGAAAAACTCCTCGAAAAGCGAGAAGCTAGGGTATACTGAAAATACCTAGATCGTAGCTCTGTCCGTCGCCGATCCAGCGGCGAAGAAATTGCCCGAAAAGGTGGTCGGAGTAGGCCGGGGGAGCTCGCGCACCGAAACGCGACGAAGGGGAACACAAATGGACGAGCGTCGCACCGCGCCGTAAAAAGGGAAACCTCGGGATGCGTGCCACGTGAAATCCTAGAAATCCTCCAGAGGATGCAGAACACGAAGGGGAACAATTTTGCTGCAGACGCTGCGGCGAGAGGAAGCTCGGAAATGGCGGAAAAAGGGAGAAGAGGAAGGCTCGGATCGCTTAAATAGCACAAAAAAACAATTCAAGAAATACCGGTCTTGTCCCCACAATCGGGCGCCCGGAAGATCCGGGCTGCTACAGTGTTGGGCCCGGCCCAACACTGTGCAGGCCCAAATCCCTCACGGGCCTCCACGTAGCCCGCCGAACAGGCAACAGCGAAAACGCCCACACACCGCACGACACGTGGCCGCACCGGAGGGCGATGCGTGGCACCGCTGCCAGTCAATGCGCGCCTGGCGGGCGCCTGCACGCACCGCCTGCGCCCTCTGCACGCACGCGTCCCGAGGCGGTGCAGTGGTTCCGTGGATCGAGCGCACAACACCGCGCCAATCACACGCTGCCACGTGTCACACACCGGTCCACCGTACACCCGCGATACATTCCGTGGACCACGACTGCTGCGCTGGCCAACCGGGAGCCGCCACGTGTCCTGCGCCCGGGTGCACGCCTCCGCGGTGGACCGCGCACCTGCCCGTGCGCCCGCGCGCCCGCCGCCGCGCTCTGCTGCTGCCCGCTGCGCTCCGTCGCTGCCCACCGGCCGCCGGAACAGTGCCAAGCTACCTCGAAATTCGTGCGCGACATCCGAGCTCCGAAAAATGCAAGTAAATAGTCCATTTTCAACGTTTTCGCACGCTGAATCCAAATCCGCAATCTGTTTTGCCAAATTCCAACTCTAAAAATTGCCAAAGGCATCCGGAAAGGTGATCTTTTGTCCAAACTTCGCATTGAGTCCAATTTTAATCTCTGTTTCGCGCGAAACTACTAAACACTCGATGGGTCCTCCAATCACCCACATGATCCCTTTTTAAGCCCGAAGTCCATCACTTGTGCCCAACTTGCGCACAAACACCACCGACATACCTCGTAGGCCTCAAGAAGCTGTAGATTTAACCGTAATCCATAAGTGGGAATTTCGGGTCCTCACAGTATGTCAGCCAGGTTGGTGCCAGGTTCGGCGAGTTTTCCCTGAGGTCTTGTTGACCAATATGGTGGCCATGATTGGGTAAATTGTTGTTTCAGTTATTGATGCATTGTGCCTGTTCAGCATGCTTTTCTATTATGATTGTTCGGTTCATTTCAATATTTATTTCAGTATACTTCTGTTGAAATCTATATCTGCTTTACATCTTTATTAATTATTCGCTTCTTGATTATGCTTACCTAACATGTTGTGATTTCTACTATCCTATAGTATTGTATGCCAGTAGGTACGATCTGCTATTTCTCGGCTCGTCGTGCCCACTGGGATACACTATCGATGTATCTCACACCCCACGGGTGACCATTTTTCAGGTCAGTCGGGTGTTGGGATGTCGGGACGTGTTGGTGAGATGCCGCGATAGATTCGACCCTGGACAGCCGTTGTTATCTTTATTAGTTTATTAAGCATGTAATTCAAGTTGTAATAATTGTAATAAGTTGTTGTAATCTGTTTAATCTTTCATTAGAGTTCGTAGTTTAGACTACTCTGATGTTGGTTTGCCATTGTAGAGCCGAGCATGTATAGGAAAGGCTCAATCCAATGGGGATTGAGAATTTTCTATATATGTGGTGGTCTGTCATGCCCTGGATTGGTTTTAAAACTCTGATTAAAAAAATAAAATAAAAATTTAGACGTTGTTTTTCGAACTCGGGGAGTGACAGATTAAATGGTATTAGAGAAATAGGAATATGATGTCTAGGTTTGGCTAGGAACGAACCCTAGGATGACTGGTGTTCACGCGAGAGCGCAGGGTGATGGTATAGTGGTTTGGAGCTCAGGTGTGTTATATACAGTTGAGTCTCGTTGTTGTGGTTATAAGTGGTGTTCGTACGCGCTCTGGTCTTTGGGATCGTTGTTAGTGCAGGATTAGCCACGGTGTAAATGCATCCCAAGCACGAGTGTAAATGCATCCCACAACAACCCGACCTCTCGGCCCACTACCCGGGCGAGGAAAAAGCTAAGTCCAGAATGATATATAGAATAGTGATGTGGGAATATCTAGAGCGATAAAAACCTAGCCCAAGTTGAAGTTTTCTACAGTCTAGCTGAACATGCTGCATATGGCGGGGGTGCTAGGTCAAGTTCCAAGATATCAATAAACAACAGCTTGTAGGGAAGAAATAAACACATGATCATCTAACAACATCAGGAACATAAATTCCTATGTTCTAGCATGCTATACAGAATACATCTACAACATGCAAGTCCCTACACAGATAGAATTAATGCACAGTCCATAGGTCATGAAGACAAGGCCACCCACCTGAAGAGCTGAACTGTCCAAGTCCCACAGCTGAAAATATCAAGAAATCCAAATCTCCAACTCCAACGGGTCCAGCAATACCCGCAAACTCTTCTGGGTACAACACCAAGTTCACAGTTACACTTAACTTCCCAAAATTTACCCAAACAAAAACAATCTAAAATCAGCCCCAAAGATGCAATTATTTCACCTACTGAAATTGCCCTGAAAATTCCGATAAAAATACCACAGCGATCCTCGCGTCGAGACCTTCGAAACGGGTACCTGTACGTCCAATTCCGAGCACCGTAGGCCAAGTTACAAATTCCACAACACAGGGTGCGCAAGACCATACAGCAACATAACTGTAATTCCATGCACAGATAAGGGGGAAAACATATACCTTCGGGCAAACCTCAGAAAAATCCAAGAAAAATACTGTGATAATCCTTGCGTCGAGTAGATGAAAAAAGTGCAAAGGCTCGTCTCAATCCGATGCCCGGTTGCGGAGATATCCTCGAAACAACCCGCTGTCCTCAAGAAAACACTCACAGCAAAAGACCCCCAGTAAGCATGGAAAAACTCCTCGAAAAGCTTGAAACTAGGGAATACTGAAAATACCTAGATCGTAGCTCTGTCCGTCGCGGATCCAGCGGCGGAGAAATTGCCCGAAAAGGTGGTCGGAGTAGGCCGGGGGAGCTCGCGCACCGAAACGCGACGAAGGGGAACACAAATGGACGAGCGTCGCGCCGCGCCATAAAAAGGGAAACCTCGGGATGCGTACCACGTGAAATCCTAGAAATCCTCCAAAGGATGTAGAACACGAAGGGGAACAATTTTCCTGCAGACGCTGCGGCGAGAGGAAGCTCGGAAATGGCGGAAAAAGGGAGAAGAGGAAGGCTCGGATCGCTTAAATAGCCCAAAAAAACAATTCAAGAAATACCGGTCTTGTCCCCACAATCGGGCGCCCGGAAGATCCGGGCTGCTACATTGTTGGGCCCGGCCCAACACTGTGCAGGCCCGAATCCCTCACGGGCCTCCACCTAGCCCGCCGAACAGGCAACAGCGAAAACGCCCACACACCGCACGACACGTGGCCGCACCGGAGGGCAACGCGTGGCACCGCTGCCAGTCAACGCGCGCCTGGCGCGCGCCGCCTGCGCCCTCTGCACACACGCGACTCGAGGCGCTGCAGCGGTTCCGTGGACCGAGCGCACAACACCGCGCCAAACACACGCTGCCACTTGTCACACACCGGTCCACCGTACACCCGCAATACATTCCGTGGACCACGACTGCTGCGCCGGCCAACCGGGAGCCGCCACGTGTCCTGCGCCCGGGTGCACGCCTCCGCGGTGGACCGCGCACCTGCCCGTGCGCCCGCGCGCCTGTCGGCGCGCCCGCCGCCGCGCTCTGCCGCTGCCCGCCACCGCGCTCTGCCGCTGCCCGCTGCGCTCCGCCGCTGCCCGCCGTCGCCGCCGCTGCCCGCCGGCCGCCGGAACAGTGCCAAGCTGCCTCGAAATTCGTGTGCGACATCCGGGCTCCGAAAAATGCAAGTAAATAGTCCATTTTCATCGTTTTCGCACGCTGAATCCAAATCCGCAATCCGTTTTGCCAAATTCCAACTCTAAAAATTGCCGAAGGCATCCGGAAAGGTGATTTTTTGTCCAAACTTCGAAGTGAGTCCAATTTTAATCTCTGTTTCGCGCGAAACTACTTCTAAACACTCGATGGATCCTCCAATCACCCAAGTGATCCCTTTTTAAGCCCGAAGTCCATCACTTGTGCCCAACTTGCGCACAAACACCACCGACATACCTCGTAGGCCTCCAGAAGCTGTAGATGTAACCGTAATCCATAAGTGGGAATTTCGGGTCCTCACATCCTCCCCCACTAAAAGAAAGTTTCGTCCTTGAAACTAACACAACTCAAACAGGAGTCTCAAACTCAAGGGTAGGGACTCAAAATCCCCGTCTCAAGCTCCCCAAGTCACCTTTCACTCCCCGTGATTACTCCTCAACAACAACAACAACAGCCAGTACGGCATGGCCTGGTTGCGCAATCCTCTCATCTCTCGAGCTAGAACTCGCAACGGGCGTCCCTCATACTCCAAACACTCACTGATCTCAAATGGAGCGAGTAAATCACGGGCGAGGGATCCATAAGAACATCACTCCGCGCTGAAACGTGGGAAAAACCTCAGGGACTCCATCAAAAAGCTGGGGGGAAAAAAACAACATAACCACCAGTGCAACACGCACCAAACTACATCCTGTGTCAACTCAACCAAGGCAACCTGAAGCATACCCACTCTGCCATCCAAGAAGGAAAGAAGCCTTCACAAACTAGGGTCCTCACTCGGTCACTCCCAAATCCTGACTATCCGAGTGGACTGCTCAACCACGGTCTACCATCAAAAGGAACCCTCAGGGACACAACCATAAGCCATGTTTACCTCAACAGTCCACACAGTGCCAGCTGTGGAATCATCAAACTAAACCCCAGACAGCTTTCCTGCTCCAGGTATCCGCCATCACAGTGGCCCTGTCGGGGTAATCCAGAATGCTCAACAATAACCCAACGGTAATTCCACAGTCGCTATAGGAGGCATCACTAAAACTCGCAGATCTCTCTCCCAACACTGACAAAACTAGAAGAGTTGGTGCTGGTATCAGTCTCATCATTCAATTGCCATGCTCTCCTGGCACTGCCCAGTCCAAGAAGCTCCTCACCTCGACAATAATTGCCGATCTCGGCCAATTCCCGATTAGTATCCATATTGGCCGGATTTCCACCGCCGCTCCTACGGTTCGAATAAAGTGACCCAAGAAGGTATGCTTCTGAAGCTACAACTTGTACCTCAATAACTTGGCATACAGCTTCATCCACACGAGCATGGTAGCACACCCACAAGTGCTCCTTGTGCTCCAAGTCGCTCTGGGAGTAAATCCAAATATCCTTGGAGGATCTTGTTACCATTCCAATCAAGTACAGCTGGAGCACAATTCCTCAAATCATAAGAGTGGCAGGGCATTAATCAATCCACTTGGCCTCACTGTGAGCTCAAGATGCCCTACCGTGTCCTGAACGCCATCTAGGCAAGGTCCTCGGCTGTCTGATTCCAAGTAGGCACTCGCACCATACAATAACTGCCGGAGTATGACTCCATCAAAAGGTCCTAGATATCACCCGGACCTGTCTACACTCGAACCATAAAAGGGCCCTCAAGTCGTGTATCAATGACATGGCATCACCATCGTGTATCAACGGCGTGGCACTAGGTCAAACAGACCCCTCAATCCATCAGATCCTGCGACTGTGCCATCAGCTCTCTCAGCTCTACAGGCGATATCCAATGAGGTGCTGTCGAGGGTGGCGCGGTTTCCCGAACTACGTCAAACGCAATCTCTATCTCCCTAACCGGCGGCATCATCAACAGCTTAGGTAAAATCACACCCGGGATCTCGTGGGCAACAGAGATATCCTTGAGTCCCGGTGCCGCCGTGAGCACCTCTCACACTGTCGCTAAAGCCTGTGTGCTCTAACAATCTCAACAACTAAACCTCCTCTCGTCTGCCTCTCAGAAAATCGATGTCCTCTCTCTCCTCAGTCAAAACATCCTGTGGCATTGTGCCAATCATTCTCAAGCACATGGTCAAAATACCGACTGCCACAATTACCAATAAGTCTGCCGGTATAACTCGCGGCCTCAACTGCATTGGACATGATCCAAAAGCCTTCCCCACATGCACCACACAATCAGGAACCTATACCTCTAGTGCACGTGGTAACAAATCTGCCTCTAGTCCATGCAGGAAAGCAACCTGCTCTAACTCCGACTGCTGTGATGAAATCACACCTGCGACAACCCGATCTGCTGCTGTGGCGCCCTCCAATCGGGCGGCACAGATTCATCCGCTCAATACACGTGGTCGTCGCTCAATCTGCCTGAAAATCAAGACTATCCACAAGGGAGCACAACCTCTGTCTCTGCTCACATTGAGGCGACAAATAGGGTCCTCCGTAGATAACAAGTCCACGCTACTGCTGCGCCACTCTGATAAAGACGCTGATACTGCCATCGGGGTCCACCCGATCTCTGGCGTCTTAGAAATCCACTACCTTGGAAAAAGAAATCAGAAATGTCTCTACCGACCGATCTATCCTCCATCACCCGGCGCGAAGCACCAAAATCCAGAACTCGCCTCTAGCGGCAGATCCCTATCCAAAGGAACTGCAACGCCACGCTCCATACACCACGCCTACTCCATCGAAGCGTCAATAATCCATAACGGAGGGACCAACTAAACTGAAAGGTATCCTGGCGCAATCCACTCCCAGTCACACATATCTTGTGTGCCTCGTCCCTCTAACATGGAGCACGCAGTTCAACAACTGCAAAACTCTCTAGCACAGGGAGGCTCTCAATTGATTACTCCATCACCACCAACCACGACTCTGCCTCCAAAGGCTCCAAACTCAATCTTACGAGTCGGGGTTGTTCATCTGCCAAATCTGGCTCACTCAATCAAACATGCCCCACAGCTCCTCTGCTGTCAACTATCCACCCTGCCTCGTTGCCTTGGCACTAAACGTTGGCACGGAGGGGGATACTCGCTCCATCGGTGCCACTGGTACAACTGAAGATGCCACTGCACAATAACAAACATCAGGACACAATAACCAATCGACCCAACCCAGCGAGAGTCTAAGACATGTCATCCATTCCATAGCATTATGTTGTCTGCAGCCAACATAATCGCTTACGAGAATAAACATGCCAATCACTCATCCCGTCTCTTGGGAGAGGTATAAAACTCAATCAGGACTCTCGCTAAAAGTCACGACTCTCACGTAGTCATCCTAATGTCCAACCACTCGCCTAGGGTTTCTAAGGCCACAACGACCTACATCCTAGGCTCTGATACCACACTAATCAGTCACGCCCTGGGGTCGAAACTGCGACCCGGGCTCGCCAACAGATCCGCCACCTATGCCAAACTCCGCATAGGCGAAGCATCCTACCTGCAAGAAAAGTACTACAGCTAACAGATATCAGAGCTAAAAAGAACTAAAATAATCTGCTGTAAAAGTAAAATCAACCACTGTACAACTGGAAATAAATATACAATGTCCATCTCCCAAATGCGATCATATACAAAGTCCTCTAATACAAAACTTAGAACTCAACAGGGAGATATCTCCAATAAATACATCAGTGTACAGGCTCTCAATACAAAAATGACCTCACTACATCAGTCTCTCAAAAGAGGAAAAAAATAACTAATCTACTGAAGATCTCCTCTGAAGGGGTACCTCTACACTCTCTCTGGCAGACGACTGGTGGGGAACTAGCTCGCGACTCCCTCGCCTCGGTCAGAAGGATCAGCAACAGGAGCAACAGGAACAGCAGTAGAAGTCCCTGGGGAAAAGACACCGCGACGGGTGTGAGAACTACATCCCACAGTAGTTCTCAGTGGGTACCGCCAACAAGCCCAACGGTCTGCCCACTAAGTCTACTAGAGGCATAAAGTAACAAGTAACACTGAAAGAAAAGAGCTGGAAGAGAATGACTCTACCGCCATTATGCCTCTATCTAGATGCTCAAAAAGTGGAACAGATGGAAACATGATGCATCTACTAACTCTCAAGTACAGTCACCCAATCTACACTGACTGCCTCCTCGGGTCCAGTCAAACCTGCGCCTACCTACTGCCGTTACATCCACGTAGGACCGGACTGACGTAGGGCGTCCGTGACTGCCAAAACTGGCCTAGCCAGAGGGACTGCGTCGACAAGTCGCGATACAAAAGTAACAAATCCACCCCGGGCGTGGCTCTCGAGGGGCGCGACCCCACCGAGGAAAAGGTATCTGCGCACTCTGTCGCTCAGGTGGCACTGCAGGCTATAGTCCAAAATCCATGCCCACGCTCTGAACGGAAAGACTCAGAATCCTCAATCATCTCGCACAATGGTCGGAGCACTCTTGACGACTCAGCTGATCAGCTCTCACGAACACGAGACACTAGCCTCCCCAATAACTCACAGCACAAAACACACTGGCTGGAGATACTCCACAGCCAGGATCGACCCACAACTCAGGGCTAACAAAACTGGTCGGACAACACTCAACGATCTGGGACCACCGTCAACCCCAATGGTTACCAAGAACACAGGCCGGAAGATACTCGACGGCCCGGGACCACAGTCTACAAAACGGCTCCCCCCGACAGAACATCAAACTCACAGAAGACACCAACCAGGGCCCGAATGTTCCGGGAGACCAACACCTACAACCCTATCAACAAGAACAGGTTCCAGGCTCGGCCCCCGTGGCTTTCGTCCCGACAAAGGAACGGCCCGTAGAACCCAGACCACTCGAATCCTTTCGAGTGGGGAGAATTACAGGAAAAAGGTGACATTTGCTACTGAAACCCATTTTCACTCAACCCACGCAGGGCGAGGACTAAAAGTAGTTCCCTTTTTGAAAAACTATCTTGATTTAAGGAAAAACCCATTTTTAATGATTTTAGTTCTTTTAGGAAAAACAGTTAGAAAATAAGTATTTTATACCCAAACCACGAAGGGCTAATGCCTTTGTCTAATCAAACAAGAACAGACTCCAGCGGCCCTTCGATGCTTGGAAGAAAAACATTGGTAGACTAAAATCATGTGTATGTCAAAAAGGTTCTGGGTTCTAGGTCCTGCTAACACTGGTACACAACTGCCACTAACACAGTGGTGACAACACAAACAGGGAAACAAGATATCCCGGGATCACCGTTTACCCAAACGGCTCCCGCCATAGATAACGACCAACAACATCTACCAGACTCCACTCTGCTCCCAAGCACGAGTGTAAATGCATCCCACAACAACCCGACCTCTCGGCCCACTACCCGGGCGAGGAAAAAGCTAAGTCCAGAATGATATATAGAATAGTGATGTGGGAATATCTAGAGCGATAAAAACCTAGCCCAAGTTGAAGTTTTCTACAGTCTGGCTGAACATGCTGCATATGGCGAGGGTGCTATGTCAAGTTCCAAGATATCAATAAACAACAGCTTGTAGGGAAGAAATAAACACATGATCATCTAACAACATCAGGAACATAAATTCCTATGTTCTAGCATGCTATACATAATACATCTACAACATGCAAGTCCCTACACAGATAGAATTAATGCACAGTCCATAGGTCATGAAGACAAGGCCACCCACCTGAAGAGCTGAACTGTCCAAGTCCCACAGCTGAAAATACCAGGAAATCCAAATCTCCAACTCCAACGGGTCCAGCAATACCCGCAAACTCTCCTGGGTACAACACCAAGTTCACAGTTACACTTAACTTCCCAAAATTTACCCAAACAAACACAATCTGAAATCAGCCCCAAAGATGCAATTATTTCACCTACTGAAAGTGCCCTGAAAATTCCGATAAAAATACCACAGCGATCCTCGCATCGAGACCTTCGAAACGGGTACCTGCACGCCCAATTCCGAGCACCGTAGGCCAAGTTACACATTCCACAACACAGGGTGCGCAAGACCATACAACAACATAACTGTAATTCCATGCACAGATAAGGGGGAAAACATATACCTTCGGGTAAACCTCAGAAAAATCCAAGAAAAATATTGTGATAATCCTTGCATCGAGTAGATGAAAAAAATGCAGGGGCTCGTCTCAATCCGATGCCCGGTTGCGGAGATATCCTCGAAACAACCCGCTGTCATCAAGAAAACACTCACAGCAAAAGACCCCCAATAAGCATGGAAATTCTCCACGAAAAGCATGAAACTAGGGAATGCTGAAAATACCTAGATCATAGCTCTGTCCGTCGCGGATCCAGCGGCGAAGAAATCGCCTGAAAAGGTGGTCGGAGTAGGCCGGGGGAGCTCGCGCACCGAAACGCGACGAAGGGGAACACAAATGGACGACCGTCGCGCCGCGCCGTAAAAAGGGAAACCTCGGGATGCGTGCCACGTGAAATCCTAGAAATCCTCCAGAGGATGCAGAACACGAAGGGGAACAATTTTACTGAAGATGCTGCGGCAAGAGGAAGCTCTAAAATGGCGGAAAAAGGGAGAAGAGGAAGGCTCGGATCGCTTAAATAGCCCAAAAAAACAATTCAAGAAATACCGGTCTTGTCCCCACAATCGGGCGCCCGGAAGATCCGGGCTGCTACAATGTTGGGCCCGGCCCAACACTGTGCAGGCCCAAATCCCTCACGGGCCTCCACGTAGCCCGCCGAACAGGCAACAGCGAAAACTCCCACACACCGCACGACACGTGGCCGCACCGGAGGGTGACGCGTGACACCGCTGCCAGTCAACGCGCGCCTGGCGGGCGCCTGCACGCACCGCCTGCGCCCTCTGCACGCACGCGTCCCGAGGCGGTGCAGCGGTTCCGTGGACCGAGCGCACAACACCGCGCCAATCACACGCTGCCACCTGTCACACACCGGTCCACCGTACACCCACGATACATTCCGTGGACCACGACTGCTGCGCCGGCCAACCGGGAGCCGCCACGTGTCCTGCGCCCGGGTCCACGCCTCCGCGGTGGACCGCGCACCTCCCGTGCGCCAGCTCGCCTGCCCGCGCGCCCGCCGCCGCGCTCTGCTGCTGCCCGCTGCGCTCCGCCGCTGCCCGCCGGCCGCCGGAACAGTGCCAAGCTGCCTCGAAATCCGTGCGCGACATCCGGGCTCCGAAAAATGCAAGTAAATAGTCCATTTTCATCGTTTTCGCGCGCTGAATCCAAATCCGCAATCCGTTTTGCCAAATTCCAACTCTAAAAATTGCCGAAGGCATCCGGAAAGGTGATCTTTTGTCCAAACTTCGCACTGAGTCCAATTTTAATCTCTGTTTCGCGCGAAACTACTTCTAAACACTCGATGGGTCCTCCAATCACCCACGTGATCCCTTTTTCAGCTCGAAGTCCATCACCTGTGCCCAACTTGCGCACAAACACCACCGACATACCTCGTAGGCCTCCTGAAGCTGTATATGTAACCGTAATCCATAAGTGGGAATTTCGGGTCCTCACAGTATGTCAGCCAGGTTGGTGCCAGGTTCGGCGAGTTTTCCCTGAGGTCTTGTTGACCAATATGGTGGCTATGATTGGGTAAATTGTTGTTTCAGTTATTGATGCATTGTGCCTGTTTAGCATGCTTTTCTATTATGATTGTTCGGTTCATTTCAATATTTATTTCAGCATACTTCTGTTGAAATCTATATCTGCTTTACATCTTTATTAATTATTCGCTTCTTGATTATGCTTACCTAACATGTTGTGATTTCTACTATCCTCTAGTATTGTATGCCAGTAGGTACAATCTGCTATTTCTCGGCTCGTCGTGCCCACTGGGATACACTATCGATGTATCTCACACCCCATGGGTGACCATTTTTCAGGTCAGTCGGGTGTTGGGATGTCGGGACGTGTTGGTGAGATGCCGCGATAGATTCGACCCTGGACAGCCGTTGTTATCTTTATTAGTTTATTAAGCATGTAATTCAAGTTGTAATAATTGTAATAAGTTGTTGTAATCTGTTTAATCTTTCATTAGAGTTCGTAGTTTAGACTACTCTGATGTTGGTTTGCCATTGTAGAGCCGAGCATGTATAGGAAAGGCTCAATCCAATGGGGATTGAGAATTTTCTATATATGTGGCGGTCTGTCATGCCCTGGATTGGTTTTAAAACTCTGATTAAAAAAATAAAATAAAAATTTAGACGTTATTTTTCGAACTCGGGGCGTGACAGATTAAATGGTATCAGAGAAATAGGAATATGATGTCTAGGTTTGGCTAGGAACGAACCCTAGGATGACTGGTGTTCACGCGAGAGCGCAGGGTGATGGTATAGTGGTTTGGAGCTCAGGTGTGTTATATACAGTTGAGTCTCGTTGTTGTGGTTATAAGTGGTGTTCGTACGCGCTCTGGTCTTTGGGATTGTTGTTAGTGCAGGATTAGCCGCGGTCATGGTTCCGGCCGTGGATTTGATGTTTCAGTGGAGCCAGAGGGCTCAGATCAGTTATAGTGGTTGAAGGTCAGACCACCGCTTTTGCCGTAATCGTCTAGCAAATGGCACAACAGAAGATGACTGCTATTATTGCACCGGCCCCACCGCTAGCCCAGAAGCTTAAGGAAGTTGTTGATCTTTCAACTGTCCCCAGGTTATAAAATTCGGTGACCTATGTGTCGATTCTAATGAGGTGTTGGTGAACATTGGAATATGGTTCTAGATTCCTGTGAATAGCCAGGGTGGCATTCATGACCACGAGGTGGTTGTGACCCTTAACAGAGGTCATGTCATCGAAATAGAGACTGTGTTGGGAGGTATGTGATATACCTTCTGATGGGAGTTGTGTCCCCAACTAGATTTTGGCGACAGATCTAGGGTATTTCGCTTTTCTTTTGGTAAGCACGTTGGCTGTAGATAACGTACTGTCGAAAGAACTGAGGAAATACTCTGCCCTATAATGGGGAGTATCAGATTGGGTCTAAATGTGTAGCCTGGGAGTTGTCGATATTTTGTGACTGATTGTCACTACCGTGAACCTGTTAGAGGCTTACTAGTGGCTTAGTTAAGTTTAAGTTTCGGAGACGAAACTTCTTATAAGTGGTGGGTGATGTAGTAACCGTGATTTTTGAAATCCAAAATCTAAGTTTAAATAATTTTTTGGATTATTTAAATGGCAAAAATGGATTATTAGTAGTGCAATTGTGGCCCAAAAATACCGACTTTTGATCGGAGCCTGATCTCAAAAATCCGAGATCACCATTGTAACCGTCTCGTCGAAACAAGAAAGATTGATACTTACATGTTTTCGATCCGACGGTCGGATCTTCCGCAAAACAGCGAAAGAGAAGCGGGCCCCACAACTTAAGTTGTGAATAGTAACTCCTGATTTAATTCCCCTCTCGACCAACGTCGGTAGTTTCGCCGTCGGAACCCCATATAGCAGTATAAATAGTCGTTTCTAGCTAATTTCAACGTTCTTAACGCACTGGCACTGACGGAATTTCCGTTTGACGACCCTGAGTCCTCGAAAAGCGTGCCATATTATATTATTGAACAGTATTAATGGCCCGAGATTTTATTCGAGCGCCGAATCAAGCAAGTAAATACGCTGTTTGAAAGGTCTCGACGAGCCGGACGTCGTGGCGAAATCCGTTTTTCGTTTCGACGATCAGTTTTTCTCAAAATGCGTGAAAAACACTGAAAAATCGTGTGTTTTTGTGAAAATCTATATTTTTCTTGGACCAGATGAGTAGAGGTTTATTGTTGAAGGTGCTTACAGTATTTAGGACCTTCAGCTGTGGACTGGGGTGTTAGAACACGAGGTATAGGGACCTAGTGACCAAGGTTCGAAGTGCCGTGGCACGGGGGCGTGCCGCTCGCCGCCTGGCACGGTACGGTACCGGCACGCCCCCGTGCCGACACGTGGCACGCTTGCGTGCCGATGGATACGCATGACCTCCCAGTGGCACGCTCTGGCACGGCTTTTTTTTTATTTTTTTTGTTCCCAATAAGCTCTTATAATATTGTTTTGAACTGTTTAGTCAAAAAATTATGAATATTGACTATATATAGCTTACTACACTCACCAATTAACATTCTGATAATTATTTTTTATATATAAAGTACAACTATATCTCATAGAGAATAGAAATAACAATATAATAAATAAATTCACAAGTATAATAAGTATTTAAACTTACATATTTATAGAGAGAAGACTGCTTAATTCCACATAGATTGTCGCGGTTGATCATATGGCATAGTGTGATCTGCAGATATCGGATTTATTTGACAATGTTAGTATAAATATTCCTGGTATTGTGGAAAAGTCATATATTCGTGATATATGTCATTGTATTGGCGTACGTAATGTCCATATGCAATTGGATCGCTGATATGATCGACAACAGTTACTTGTACTGGCATATGGACTGCACCATCATAAGGATAATGTGGATATGCAGTATTATCACTATACGATTCGGCATACGAATTTTCACTATATGAAGGTATGGATGGATCATAATCATATCCCTCTCCATAAAAGCCATGTTGATATGAGGGATACGATGAATCTGAAGTACTATCAAACTGTGTGCGCAAATTATCATCCCTTCGTGGGTGCCCAGTTGACACCGCTTCCAAACCCTCTCTCATCTCCCTATAATCGTGTTGTGAGGGCCTATTACCTTTTCTGCGATCATATACCACTCCAGATGTTTGACGTGGTCTCGACCCATGATCAGCATCTTGAGTGGCATGAGTGAAATTTTGCTCTTCAGTAAATATAAGACCACCTCTGCCCTCATCTCCACCCTCCTATTGTGTTGGTGGAATGCATTCACCACCATCCCCACCACCATCCCCACTGCTATTGGTGGTGTCATCGTCATCGCTACATTCATTTTTGGACCGTGGTAACTCAGAATCTGATGGTGTCGATGTATCGCTATCTTCATCAAGCGAGATTGCATCAGCTGCATCTAATGGATCCTTCGATGTCATAATTTTTTTACCCTTACCACTTATGACTGTTGTTGAAGGTCTCTTTGCGACAGACGATGTCTTCTCTTTTTCTGATTGACTTTGAGTACGACGTGGGCGACCATGTCCAGGTCCCATCATAAGACGCTCAAATTCTGCATCAGAGTCATCCACGGGATTTTGTGATTCTTCGCCCAAAGAGGCTTGTTCTTGCACATTACCTAACTGATTATGAGACCCCTCTATATTCTCATTAGCCCATCTTTCTGCATCAGTAACTCCTGCTTCCTCAGCAATTATCCTGAATGGTCGTGGTGGATCTCCAGGCTCATCGAGCAAAGGGTCCTCTTGATTCTCTTTGTCTTGTAGCCAATCAAATATGGGGTCTGATTCATCATTGAAAAAACTTGCATCTAAGGGATCATAAATTTTTAATTCCTTTTCCCTATCATACTCCGCTCGCATGCATCTTAAATGGAGCCTCATATTATAGTGGACATAAACTAGCTTCTCTAATCGAGCGTACGCTAATCGGTTACGCACTTTCGTATGTATTAATGCGAAGGTACTCCAGTTGCGCTCACATCCACTAGACGTTGTTGTTTGAGATAAAACGCGCACATCAATTTTCTTTAAATGCTTTGCTGATCCACCGTATTGTAGCCACCACTCAACTGTCCAATTAAAAATTTAAATTATATCAAAATAAGTTTATCGCTAAATATAAAATATGTAATTATTTAGTTACTTACTGGGATCGGTATTGTGTCTCCCGTTAATTGCACCCGCATCGCCAAAAGTTCCAATGGATTCACGAAATATTTTTCCCTATATTATAATATTATAATAATGAGGAATTAGCATATTAACATATAATAAATTAATAATAAATTAAAAAAACTATTGTACCTCATTTATGGCAAGAGCGGCATGCATTGGATCCATTTCCAATCTATTGATGACATTTCGTAATGCCTTTAATAATTCATCATCATATCCAAGATTATAACGATGGTGGTACGATGGATTAAGATAATAACCTATCATTAAAAAAAAAAATAACTCCATCAAAAATGCAAGAATACAATTGAATAATCACTAACAAATAGTTTTGTTATAATTTATACTTGCCTGCTAGGTGCAGATCCCGACCCATCTGAACTTCCCAACGTTTGTCAATAATTTTTAGATAAGATTGACATCGTAATGGATTGACTTTCTTGATAGTCTCTTTAGCCATCCTCAGTTTATGATAGATGTGTCCCATTTGAGATATTTTTTCCTGATCCACCAATCGAAGGACCACGTATAAAGGCTCCACAATATCAACAATCTCTTTCACATAATCCCAAATTTTGGTGGACTGAATTATTTGCTCAATACTCTTTCCATCAGGCTTGGAGGCATAACGAGATGTTTGCCACTCATTTGATGCAAACATAGACTTTAAACCATTTTTATTTTTCAAGAAACTGTTTAGAGCGATAAAATTTGTGGCAAATCGTGTGATACCAGGACGTAAGATCTCTCCGCCAATGAATTTGGACATTAAAGCTTTGACCCAATTATGATTATACAGATACTTAGATACACGTTGTGCAGTATCTATAATCTTTTTTACCCGATTTATCGTACCAAAGTCAGACATCATTAGGTTGATACAATGCGCCGCACAAGGAGTCGAAAATATGTGTTGATGCCTTTGCATCAGTAGTTTGCCAGCTTTCTTGTAGTTTGAACCATTGTCTGACACTACCTGTACCACATTTTTCTCACCAATCTCACCAAGAACTTGCTCCAATAATGCATATATATAATCAGCATCTTCAAATCGACCGGTCGCATCAACTGACTTGTGGAAGACCACCTTGCCATTGCAATAAAACAAAAAATTTATGATGCTCAAATGTGTATGTGATGTCCAACTATCACACATTAAAGTAACACCATACATCTCCCACTGTTGTTTGAAATTTTTTATCCATGCATGGATATCATTGACCTCCGCATCAAGGTATTTGCCGGCGATCTCATACGGTGTTGGGGGTTCAACTCCTGGACCCTCCTTTTGTACGGCAGTGATCATTGATCTATAATATGGACTGTTTGCTGCATAGGATGGAATATGACTAAAGCGAAAAAACTTTACTATTGCTCGACCAATTCTGCATTTTTTTATCTTTTTTGAGCATTGTATCTATGCGCTGTTGTTGAGCATCTGGACCAGGAAATGCCATTGGGTCTATATCTATAATATTTGGACCTTTTCTACTTTTTTCTTTTGGTATTTTCTTTAATCTGTCGAACATGCGGCCAACAGAACCACTTCAAGATAAACCTGATGGCGCAGAGCCAGATCTAGACCCGCCACCGGCATCAAACTGAGAGGTCGCAAATTGTGCTCTATGTCGTTGGACTTCATCTTGCTGCCATCTTTCCTGTAAAGATGCTTCCATGGCAGCTCTAGTATCAATATCAAATTCATCACCTGTACCTTCATATGGGTCAGCAGAGGGATACTCGGCTGCCCGTTTATCTAGTTCATCTCGATCATCCCTCATTTTCTGTTTTGCTAATTTTGTGGATTCTAACTCAGTTTTCATTGCATGTCTTATTTCCTGAGGAACTGTAGTGCATTTTGATACTTCAGAAAAACCTCCCGCGATATGTTTCTTTAAGCGGGTGACACCTCCGCCCATTCCGACATATTACAGTAATTACACTTCCAATGAAATCTGTTTCCATCAATCATTCGTCCGTGCTGCCAACCATAATCTTCTATTTTCTTAGGTGCCATTATGATCTACACAAATTTTTAACATACAAATAACTATTTTAAAATTCATTCAAAATAATAAGAAAAAGATGAGAAAATTATATATATCAATTTTAAAAATTATTTTGATTTTATCATTTTTTTTAAAATTTTAAAAATTATAAAATATAAAATTAAAAAATATTATACTTTTTCTCAAAACTTTTCAAGATCTATTTATTGATCCAGTTAATTTTGAACTATTTATAAATTATAAAGAAAGAGATCAATAAATGGATCCTGAAAATAGTTCAAAATTAAATAATTTATAAGTAACTAATTTAAATTTTTTTTTTAAAAGAGCTTTATAATTATGAAATATTTAAAAATTCTAAATAAAAACTTAAATTATAATAATTTTTACTTACCTAATAAGTAGATCTCTGATTTTCACTTCCCGCGTCTTTTCTTTAGCGATGAAAAAAGAAAAAAAAAATTTGCTTGCGTGAGAATGAAAGGAAAGGAAAGGAAGAGAGAGAGAGAAAGAGGATAAATCTGTCGAGAATTATGAGGGTGAGGCCGTGAGGGGAAGGAGAAGAGGAGGGGGAAGGGAAAGGGGGAGGAGAAAGGAAAAAGAAAAAAAAAAAATCTTCACGTGGGAAGATAATGGAAAAAAAAAAAAAATCTAAAGGAAAAAAACAAAAAAAACTGTGCACATGTGATACCTTTAAAAAAAAAAAAAAAAAATTACTATGCATTACTGTACACATGTGACTAAAAAAAAAAAAAAACACCTAACTATGCCTGTTTTAAAAAATACAGAAAAAATCTAAAGAAAAAAACCAAAAAAAAAACAAAAAAAAAAAAAAAAAAAAAAAAGAGGAAAACGGGCCGTGCCGGTCGGCACGGGCCGGCACGGCCCGCGATACCCCACAGGGTATCGCTCCGTCTCGAGCGATACCCTGGGGTATCAGGTATCGCTCGAGACAGGGGGGGGTGCGAGACCCCCCCCTGTACCGTGCCCCTCTTTGAGGGGCACGGTACGTGCCGCCCGTGCCGCCGCAGCACGGGCGGCACTTGATTCCCTGCTAGTGACATATTGTTACATTATTAGATATTTTTTGAAGATGTCTTTTGGGCTGCTGTGGGGGGGGGTTACGAGCTATTTTTGGAAGCTATTAAAGCTCTATGGCACGTTGATGAAGCAAAACGCCTCGTCCCTTAAGCTCGGAGACACCAAAAGCCTTCCCCCACATCCCAATCCGAGAGAGAGAGAGAAAGAGAGAAGGGTTGCTCCGATTCCGTCAAGCTTGCTCCCTGAGCTTTCTGGGAGATTCTTCTGCGTCTGGAGATCGAGGCTAGCCTTGCTGGGTGGCTGCGCGACGCGAGGAAGAAACCGGCTTCTTCCCTCTTCTTCTCCAACTCCGGCCAGGTGAGTTCCCTTGATCTTTTGGTTTCTTTGGCCCGAGACCCTTGGAAGTGTCCTCCTTATCACCTAAGGATTCTTTCCAGCCTGCCCACGAAATGGGAAAAGCTCCGGTTGGCCGGCGGCCAAGTTGCACCGCCAAGAGCTCCGCTTCGGTCTTGTGTCGCAACCACACGACAGGTAGGGCTACATTTCTTGTATTTACGACTTCCCTCCATTCCGTGCTTTTCCTGGGTTTTACGGATCATCTTGTGACCCCTTTTTCTACGGCTGACTTTTGGACAGGTGTAATATCACAGATTTTTTGGTAACGTTTTATTCTCCTGCTAATAAAGATTATGTTTGGAGTAATTGATGTAACGGGTTTACTTAAGTGGATAATTATGAGGTGCGGGTATTTTTCTGCGATAGAGCTCGGAAAACGGAGAACGGCGGTGCGATCGGATCCGGATTCCGACTTACGGAACCCCCAGAAAGGGGTGGAAAGGATCGCAATAGCCAGGTGGTGCATCGAAATCCGTGCAAGTGATCGTGCACGCTTTTTGAGGAGGTAAGGGTTTATCTCTAGGGAATTATCCTAAAGGAATTATCTTTAAGGAATTATCTTAAAGGGATTATCTTTAAAGAATTATCTCTAAGGAATTATCTCCAAGGATTAATTAATTAATTAGAGATTGAAATCCGATGTATGGATTCTCCGGAATAGGGTTTTGAGGATCGCGGTAACCGTAGTGTGCATTGGAATCCGTGCAAAAGATCGGGCACGCTTTTCGAAGAGATAAGGAATTATCTCTTATGACTTAATAATTATTAATTAATTATTAATATTCGGATGTGGGTTTAATGTACGTACAAATTATCTCTTTCCGGATAGAAAAGAGGAAACCCTAACCGGAGAGAAAATAGAGAAAAAGAAAAAAAAGAAGAGAAACCCTAACCGGAAGAAACGAGAGAAAAGAACGAGCGAAAAGAAAAAGGCGGAACCCTAATCGGAAGGAAACGGGAAGAAAGAAGGAGTGGACGGAACGACCCAACTCTCCCAACGAACGTACCAAGAACGGAAGCGCGAACGATCTCCGCCTCCGACGATTAAAGGTAAGCGAGTTTTATGTTCGTTTCGCTCGGTTTTCGTTCCGGTCTTTTGGGTAGGTTGGGAGTAGTCAAATCTAACCTAGGCGTCGTCGCCGCGAAGCCCTAGGGCATCGCGCCGTGGCCGTGATACACGTCGCGCGGGGACGGTGCCGCCCGGCCGCTGCTACCGCCGCGCGGGACTAGGCGTCGTCGCCGTGAAGCCCTAGGGCATCGCGCCGCGGCCGAGCACACTGCGCGGGGACGGTGCCGCGCGGCCGCTGCTACCGCCGCGCGGGACCAAGGTCCCCGTGCGGCCGCGGCTAGGGGCGAGCGCCGCGTGGGGCCATGCCCGCGCAGCTGCGGACAATGCCGCGCGGTGGGAGGGGCGCCGCCGCGCGGGGGTCACACTCGCATGGCCGCGGATGGTGCCGCGCGGGCAGTGCGGCCGCAACCAGAGCCGCGCGGGCGGGCGCCCGCGCAGCTGTGCGCACGCGCAGCGCGGGGCCTTGCCGGCGTGGCCGTGGCTGGTGCCGCGCGGGGCTCATGCCCGCGCGGCCGCGGCAGGAGCCGCGCCGGCAGGCGCCCGCGCGGCTGTTGTGCGCGCGCGCCGCGCGGCTGTTATGCGCGCGCGCCACGCGGGGCCATGCCCGCGCGGCCGTGGACGGTGCCGCGCGGGCAGACGCCCGCGCAGCTACGGAGGGTGCCGCGCGGGCGGGTGCCCGCGCGGCTACGGCAAGCGCCGCGCGGGACCGAGGCCCGCGCGGCCGCGGTAAGCGCCGCGCGGGGCCGACGCCCGCGGCTCGTACCATGCGGGGCAAGGACCCGCACGGTCATGGTGGGAGCCACGCGGGGTCAGTGCCCGCGCGGCCGCGGCTTGCACCGCGCAGGGCCAGGGCTCGCGCGGTCGCGACAAGCGCCGCGCGGGGCAGGTGCCCGCACGGCCGTATGACCGGCAATGCCGAATGGGTGGCCGTGTCGCCCACACGCACGGACGCCACCGCCATGTCCAGTGGTCACTAGTGTTGTTGTGTGTTTGGGTCCCGTTTATGTGTTATTATGTTACTGATCTGATCGCGGCTCTTTTGGGGGCTACTTTTAGGTCCGGGTGTTGACAGAGAGCAGGATTCAATTTTCGGAGCCCAGAATTCGCATAATACCGGTGTAGAGTTGTTCCCGAATATTTGTTTTGATAAAGTAGATCGGTTTGGTAATTTGACTAACCCCGTAGCATGTGAATCCCTTTTTATTATGTTAATCAAAGCGGCTGCGGTCGCAAGATCGTTATACTATTCTGACTAAAGCGGCTGAGGTCGCAACGCTATTCTTACACTCATATTGCTTACACGCACACCGGCAGTTTGGCCACTGCACAGGGTGTATTTTTTCGGAAAGATGGTAAGTTTACCCGTGTACCCCACGACTCGTGATGATGGGGACCCCTCAAGGTGAGGCGGCTGCTGCTTGGGCAGTCGAGGGGTTGGAGGCACCAAGAAGATGAGTACGGTAGATTGGGATTGGTGCCCAGCTTGTTTCGGTATTATGGGGTTGGTGCCCAGCTTGTTCTGTGACAGGGATTTAGCGATACATGAGGGGGAAGTAAATGCTCCGGTTTCGGTGTGTTCTTTTCAGCTACTGCATTTACTTAGTTGTTTACTACTTTATCAGTCACTAATAACCCACATTGTGACAGGTCCGTACAAGGGTGGGGGTCAGGACGACGGTGAGGCATCCGTGAGAGGACCCTAGCCATGAGGGCTAGAAAACGATATGTTATTTCTTTTGGTTATTTTCCTTTACTATGGTTAGTTAGACTGTGATACTTGTTGTGGTTTTCTGATGGATGTTGGGACGAGGACTTCTTGAATATTTGTGGTGAATGTTAGGATTTATAATTGCGGCATGTTTTCCAATCCAAACCTGGTTTCAGAAAATGTTTCCAAAAAGAAAGGTGCCGTGTGGGCACCGACTTTAAACCCGTGGATTTATCCTTTCAAACAATAGCCGCTCAAAAGAGTTTGCGAAAACGTTTTGAAAAACTGGGTGTCGGGTGGACACCGATTTCTAAAACCTCTGGGTTTATGTTATAGCTTGTATGTGATAACAGTGATTGTATGAGTACATGTTTTCTCTCCTCGTTGTCGGTCATGGTTGGAATGGTTAAAGTATTTGTCGTGTTGGGAACGCCGTGCATATACAAAGGAAACTCCCCCCGTTTGGGGAGCGAATTTGTACATGCGGCGGGTCTGGTACACACCGGAGGCAAGGTTCAGTTATACATATATTAAGAAAAAAAAAAGGAACATGTTTTTCTGCTCTTTTAGAACCTCCGGGGCGTGACAACAGCGGAGAGGTTTTTGTGGGTTATGTTAATAATGGATCTGAATAGGGGAAAAACCACCTAGAGGGGGGGTGAATAGGTGTAAACAATAAACACACCAAATCGTTGCGTAAAAAATAACCCAATGCGGAAAATATGTAAAGTACGCAAGATTTTACGTGGAAAACTCCATCACAGGAGTAAAAAACCACGGGACCGATAACACGGCAAAATCCACTAAGATTAAACACGTACAAGGTGATTTACCGTAACCCTACGACTCAACCTTTTCCATACGCTCCAAGTAGATCTTCTCCGCTCGCTCCACAACGCACCTCGAATCCATGATTTGCGTCCAATGCCGAATCCACGACGTCCAACGTCAAATCCACGACGTCCAACCGAATCCACGGTCTTCACCAATGTAGCACGTATCGATCACACGAACGTACCTCGCTCCGAATCCATGAGAGCGGTAACACCTTGAATCCACAAGGCCACACGAATCCACGCGTCGATTTTGGGAAATCGTTGTTTTCTTGGTGATGATAATCCGCCGAATACTTAGATCAAAGATAGATAAGAAAACACCATCTAAGAATTCTTCAATTTGATTCTACAAGAAATAAGAGTTTGGAAACCCTAGAATCAAATTGAACAATATAGACGAAGAAACATGAAATTAATCGTGTTTTCCTTTCTTCTCTATATGTGTGAATTTTTTATATTTTTTTCGGTTTCTTCCGGTTTCATTCGGTTACCCTAGATGTGAAATTAGGGTTTATTTATAGGTTAGAAACCTTTGGAAAGAGTTAAGCATAAAAAACTAACTTAATAGAATTTTTCCCGCACGGTGGTCCGAACTGGATTTGGATGATCAGGACTGTCGTCTTTTTTCAACAAATTTTCTGAAAAAATAGTTCGGGGTTCGGACTGAAATTTCCTGATCCGGACTGTTCATGCGATTTCGGGGTCCGGACTGGAATTTCCTGATCCGGACTGAAGTTACGCATGAACTCAACTCTGTTCGGGGTCCGGACTGGATGGTCCAGATCCGGATCCTAAACATTCAAATTGTCCAGTTTTTTATTTTTATGCAATAAAGAATATTTCAAGTGTTTCTAAACTAAAAGAATGTATTCGGATCACCAAAATTATTTAGTTAAACGTACCTGATCCTTTTGAATTCATTCTTCTTGAGATTGATGTATGTGATCCACAATTCTTCAACTTCAATCTTCAAGACTTAATACACTTCACGAAATACGCCAATAGAAAATCCTTAACAGTTTTTGTGGGATTTCTCGGCCCACGGGTGTCGGAACGAGAAGTGCAAATACTCGATTTGCATCTACTCTTCGCAAGGAACACAGCGGTGATTTTTCTGGGATTTTTGGAGGACATTTCTAAGGTGAGATTTTAGCTTCTTCTGGGCTGTGTGCCGCAGAATTATAATCGGGAGGAGTTGCGGCTTACCGCGGTGTTCTATTTGTATATTGGCCTACAGGTGTCGGAACGGGACGTGCGAGTACTCGATT
Source organism: Tillandsia leiboldiana (assembly GCA_029204045.2). NCBI lineage: Eukaryota > Viridiplantae > Streptophyta > Magnoliopsida > Poales > Bromeliaceae > Tillandsia > Tillandsia leiboldiana. The sequence goes on along the minus strand of CM055066.1, from coordinate 44,048,694 downwards.
TGCATCTACACGTCGCGAGGATCGCAGCGGTTTTTTTTTTGGAATTTTTCGAGGTCATCTCGCAGGTGAAAATCGACCATCATCTGGACTGTTGCGCGGACAGCGGCATTGTGTTGATTGTAGGATTAATTTGTGCACCGTTTTGGTTGTTTTTGTAGTGTTCGCAGTGAACCGGGGTTTTCTTTGTGAGAGGGCGAGTTTGGATCCGTGCTTCGCGATCGAGGTGGGTGGTTGTTGTATCCCTCTATTTCGACATGCTCACTAGGAATATTAGAGAGTTCCCCCTGTGTTAGGATTATTGATTAACACTTGTGGTTAGAAATTATGCATGCTTGTATGGATATATTGCGGCGATGTTAGCAATTAACCTTGCATGTGGAATTTAATATCTTATTGGGGCAATGTGATTATCTTGTTGGAGGGTACCACTTGAGGATTTTTGGACATGCATAGGTGGATGGTTCATGTGAGGGTGATTAGTGGTTTATGTGAGAATCATGATTGTTGCTACTTGTCACGCCCCGGGGTCGAAACTGCGACCCGGGCTCGCCAACAGATCCGCCACCTATGCCAAAGTCCGCATAGGCGAAGCGTCCTACCTGCAAATCAAGTGCTACAGCTAACAGATATCAGAGCTATAAGATAAAACTGCTGTAAAAATGAAATCAACCATTGTACAACTGGAAATGATGCAACAATGTCCACCTCCCAAAAATGATAATCGTACAAAATCCTCAGATACAGAACTCATAGCTCAACAGGGAGGTATCTCCAATAAATACAACAGTGTACAGGCTCTCAATACATGTCATCCTCACTACAACAGTCTCTCAAAAGAGGAAAATAAAATAACTAATCTAATGAAGATCTCCTCTGAAGGGGGTACCGCTACTCTCCAACGACGGGTAGGGATCTAGCTCACGACTCCCTCGCCTCGAACCACAACCGCAAAATCAGCAACACCCGCTAAGACTCTGCAAAACAAAGGAGAGAAAGGGAAAAAGGAGGGGGAAAACCCCCAAAGGGTGTGAGAACTACACCAAAAAGGGAGTTCTCAGTGGGTACCACCGCCAGGACTGACGGTCTGCCCACCAAGTCCTCAAGAGACAAAAACTAACCAAAGCCGTAAAGACCGAAATAAGGAAGATGGAGCCTCTCAACAGCTATCATGCCTCTATCTAAATGCCCAAACGGGGAGAACCAAAGAATGGTATGCAACCACTAGCACATGAAGTGCACAATCGACCCAATCGATAGACCAGTAATCACTGGCACTGCCTGCTATGCCTGCTATGGCTGCCATGCCTGCTATGCCTGCTATGCCTGCCTATGCCTGCCATGCCTGCTATGCCTGCTATGCCTGCCTATGCCTGCCATGCCTGCTATGCCTGCTATGCCTGCCTATGCCTGCCTATGCCTGCCTATGCCTGCCATGCCTGCTATGCCTGCTATGCCTGCCTATGCCTGCCATGCCTGCTATGCCTGCTATGCCTGCCTATGCCTCTCGTACAACGGTCAACAACTCACAATGACCTTGGGACAACCGTCGATCCCCAAACGGTTCCCGACAACACTAGCACTGGTCTAGACACAGCTACTAAACTTCACTCAGTCCCCCTGACACGAGTGCAACAATAAAGCGAATATCTGTAATAAACCCAATCTGGTGCCACCAGTAAAACTGGCATTGCCTGCTCAGCGGAATCTGCACACATGGCTCGAAACTGCGGGATCGGCCCACATGGCTCGCATCCCAAAGTAAGTAACAGATCGGCATCTAAACCGTTCGGTCGGAAACTAAAGTAAGTAACAGATCGGCATCTAAACCGTCCGATCGGAAACTAAAGTAAGTAACAGATCGACATCTAAACCGTCCGATCGGAAACAAAAGTAAGTAACAGATCGGCATCTAAACCGTCCGATCGGAAACTCAAGAGTGGCACTCAAGGGGAGCGACCCACACGAGTAAAGTATCTCTGTATAGCAGGACTTTGATCAAGACTATGATCAAAGTGGAAAACTCTGTCCACTAAAGAAAAACCCGACCTCAATCGGATGCAAAAGTACTCAATAGGGGGAAACTCTGTCCACTAGAGAATTCAGATACCCAATCTGGTGCATAAATAAATATCCCGTCAACCGCCCAATATCCGCGGTTGCCGCAAAGCCCCACAACTAATCCAACCTGTCCCAGACACCAAGTCCCTACTACACTACCCAGATCCCTGCTCGAACCCGAGCAGCACTGACCACCTGACTAACAAAGAAGGAGAAAGGAAAAGCATGGTTTCTCCTAAGTCAAGTTCCAATAAGTAGTGTAGCAATAAAAGATGGCCTAACTACATGTCCATACAAGCATGCTTTTGTCCTCAGAAACGATAAAAGTGGGTGAAACATATATTAGCAAAGCATGCTAAAGTATTCCTACTATGGTATACCAATCTCACCCAAGTAGGCCATTCCTTGCTTACCTTTCGCTCATATCGGTTGTACATCAAATATGCCTGCTGTCAGTCATCGAGGGGTGACATCCCCACAAGTGCACTTATATTCGCCATAACATAATCATTGCCTTATACAGTTACTGATATTAAGCTTACCCACCTGAAGTGTTCAATCCAAGGCAAACCTGGGGTCGGTGAAGAGCGTGGCCACTTGCTTGCACAATCCGCTGAACATCCACGGTACATGTCGCGCCACCTCGGCTCCTTGCAGTGTTCCAAAAACACTCGCGAACCCTCCTAGGTACAACAAAAGGTCCAAAGTTACACTTTATGCTAAAATATCCAAGTATACACCATCTATTGAAACCAGCCCCGAAGATGTGCAATTTTCACCTGCAGAACGGACTCTGAAAAATCCATCAAAAATACTGTCGCGATCGCCGCGTCGAGACCTTCGAAACAAGTACCTGCACGTCAAAATCCGAGTCCCGGAGGCCGAGTTACAAATTCCACAACACGGTGAGCGCGAAAGTCCACAACAAAGACAACTGTAATACTCTGCACAGTAAAGGGGAAAGAAGTATACCTTCGGGCGAATCTCAGAAAATTCACCAAAAACACGACGGTAATCCTTGTGACGCGTAGATCCAAAGAGTGTAAAGGCACGCCTCAATCCGAGCTCGTACAACAAGTTGCACGCAAAACGGTGCACACCGCCGGAGTCCGCACGCAAAATGGAGCACGGTGCCGAAACCCGCGTGCAAAACGGAGTTCGCACGCAAAACGGTGCACCGTGCCGAAATCCTCACACAAAACGGAGCCCACACGCAAAACGGAGCACGATGCCGAAATCCGCACGCAAAACGAAGTCCGCACGCAAAACGGAACACGCCGTCGGGGTCCGCACGCAAAACGGAGCAGTAAAAATACGGTCCCTAACACAGATAAGAACAAGGGGTCAATCCAATGTCCAAAAGAACGCCCCAAAACTGTGCTAAAAACACAGTAAAATTAATGCGCGAGACTTACCCCGCTGCGTCGCGCAGCCCAACCGACCCCTTGAAACACCTCGTGCGCTCCGCGAGGTCCACGACGTATCGCCGCACCTCACAAAATCCCCTCCCTCTCACTCTCTCTCGCTCGGTTGGAGAAGAAGAAGAAAAAGGGGAGAAGAAATGGTGCGGGGTGGAGAAGGAAGAAGAAGAAGAGAAGAAAGAGAGGAGGGGAGGGCTCCCATGGACCGGGTCCACGGTGCACCGCCAAAGGGGGCTCGCTGCTAGGCGGTCCACCGCACAGGGGCGCGGGCGCCAGGCGCAGGCGCGCGCCCCCCTGCGCCACGTGGCGCGCATCCCGCACGCCACGCGGGCGCCGCACCCGCGTGCTACACGCGCGCGTGACACCGCGCCGCCACATGGGCACGCACCCACTCCCGCGCGGGCGCCAGTGGGGGCCCGCCACGTGGCGGCCCCTGCGTCACCCGTGCATGAAGCGCGTTTCCCCCCCCTGCGCAGAAGGCGCGCGTTCCCAACGCGCCAGCTGCGCGTAAAGCGCAGCGCGCCGCGCGCCTCGAGCCGCGCGCCGCTGCCGCCTCGGGATCCGTGCCGCATCGGGATTCGTGCACGCACCTCGAAAAACGCGCGTGTCAACCGGGCTCCGAAAAAAGCAAGTAAATAGTCCATTCTCAATGATTTCGCGCGCTGAATCCAAATCCGAAGTCCGATTGGCCAAACTCCAACTCTAAAAATTGCCGAAGGCATCCGGAAAGGTGTTCTTTTGTCCAAACTTCACGCTGAGCCCAATTTTAATATCCATTGCGCGCAAAACCACTTCTAAGCATTCGACGGAGTGATCTGACTACTCTCGTGATCAATTAAACACTCTAAGTCCATCACTAGTGTCCAATTGGTGCACAAACGCCACCGACACGCCACATAGGCCTCCAGGGGCTACTGGTCAACCAGTAATCAAGTCGTGGGGATCCAGGTTCTCACATCCTCCCCCACTAAAGAAAGTTTCGTCCCCGAAACTAGCTCGATTCCACTAGGAGTCACAAACACCCAGGGTAAGTACTCAACATCACTGTCTGTAGCTTCCCAAGTCACCTCTCACTCCCTGTGATTACTCCTCAACAACAACAACAGCCAGTACGGCATAGCCCGATTGCGCAACCTCTAATCTCACGAGCCAGAATTCGCAACGGGCGTCCCTCGTACTCCAAACATTCCTAGATCTCAAATGGGCCGAGTCAATCACGGTCGAGGGATCCAAAAACATAACCTTCCTGAGCTGAGACATGAAACACAACAAGGGTTCCATCAAAAGTTGGGGGAAACAAGATAACCGCCAGTGCAACACGCACCAAACCACAACCTGTGTCAACTCAACCAAGGCAACCCGAAGCACACCCACACGATTAATCAATAAGGAAAAAGAGTCCTAACAAGGAGGGGTCCTCACTCGGTCACTCCCGAATATTGACCATCCGAGTGAACTACTCAGCCGCGGTCTATCATCCAAAGGAACCCTCAGGGACACAACCACAAGCCATGTTTGCCCCAATAGTCCACACAGCGCCAGCTGTGGAATTATCAAACTCATCCCCAGACAGCTTTCCTGCGCCAGGTATCCGCCATCACAGTGGCCCTGTCGGGGTAATCCAGAATGCTCAACAATAACCCAACGGTAATTCCACAGTCGCTACAGGAGGCATCACTAAAACTCGCAGATATCTCTCCCAACACTGGAAATACTAGCATTGGCGCTGGTAGCAATCTCATCATCCGATTGCCAAGCTTTCCTGGCACTACCCAGTCCAAGAAACTCCTCACCTCGACAATAATTGTCGATCTCGGCCAAATCCCAAGTGATATCCATATTGGCCGGATTTCCACCGCCGCTCCTACGGCTCGAACAACGTGACCCAAGAAGGTATGCTTCTGAAGCTACAACTTGTACCTCAATAACTTGGCATACAGCTTCATCCACACAGGCATGGTAGCACATCCACAAGTGCTCCACGTACTCCAAGTCGCTCTGGGAGTAAATCATAATATCCTTGGGGGAACACCACTCCCAATCCGTCCAAGTACAACTGGGACGCACAATTTCTCAAATCTTCAAGACAACAGGGCATTAATTATTCCATTTGGCCTTACTATGAGCTCATAATGCCCCTACCGTGTCCTGAACGCCATCTAGGCAAATTCCTCGGCTGTCTAATTCCAAGTAGGCACTCGCATCATACAATAACTGCCTGCATATAGCTCCATCAGAAGGTCCTAGATACCACCCGGACCTGTCTACACTCGAACCATAAAAGGACCCTCACAGTCGTGTATCAACGACGTGGCATCACCACCGTGTACCAACGGCGTGGCATCACCACCGTATATCAACGGCGTGGCACTAGGTCAAACACACCCCTCGATCCATCAGATCCTGCAACTGCGCCATCAGCTCTCTCGGCTCTACCGGCGATGTCCAATGAAGTACTGTCGAGGGTGGCGCGGTTCCCCGAACCACGTCAAACGCAATCTCTATCTCCTTAACCGGCGGCATCTTCAACAGCTTAGGTGAAATCACACCCGGGATCTCGTGGGCAACAGAGATATCCTAGAGTCCCGGTGCCGCCGAAAGCACCTCACACACTGTCGCTATAACCTGTGTGCTATAACTATCTCAACCACCAAGCCTCCTCTCGTCTGCCTCATAGAAGGTCAAAGTCCTCTCCTTCTACAGTCTAACATCCTGTGGCACTATACCAATCCGAATCCAAGCACTGGGTCGAAACACCGAACCGCCACAATTACCAGTAAGCCTGCCGGTACAACTCGCGGTCTCAGCTGCATTGGACATGATCCACAAGCCTCCTCCACATGCACAGCACTAACAGGAACCTGTACCTCGAGTGCACGTGGTAACAAATCTGCCTCTAGTCCATGCAGGAATGCAACATGCTCTAACTCCGGCTGCTGTGATGAAATCACACCTGCGACAACTCGATCCACTACCGTGGCGCCCTCCACCCGGGCGGCACAGGTTCATCCACTCGATGCAAGTGGTTGTCGCTCAATCTGCCTGCAAATTAGGGCTATCCACATAGGGAGTACGACCTCTGTTTCTGCTCACACTGAGGCGACGAATAAGGTCCTCCGCAGATAACAAATCCACGCTACCGCTGTGCCACTCTGATATAGATGCTGATGCGGCCATTGGGGTCCACCCGATCTCTGGCATCCCAGGAACCCGTCATCCTGGAAAAGAAATCAGAAGTGCCTCTGCCGGCCGATTTGTCCTCCATCACCCGGTGCCAAGCGCCAATATCCAAAACTCGCCCCTGGCAGCAGATCCCTATCCAAAGGAACTGCAGTGCCACGCTCCATACACAATGCCTACTCCAACGAGGCGTCAAAACCTATAACGGAGGGACTGAATAAACTGAAAGGTATCCTGGCGCAATCCACTCCCAACCGCATATCCTATGCGCCTCGTCCCTCGAACCTGGAGCGCGCAGTTCAACAACTGCCAAAACTCTCTAGCACAGGGAGGCTCTCAATTGATCACTCCATCACCACCAACCACGACTCTGCCTCCAAATGCTCCAACTCAATCTTACGAGTCGGGGTGGTTCATCTGCCAAATCTGGCTCAATAGATCAATCGCGTCCCCTCAGCTCACCAGCTGTCAACTATCCACCCTACCTCGGTGCCTTGCCACTAACCATTGGCACAGAGGGGGCTACTCACTGCATCGGTGCCACAGAAATCCCCGCCACTGAGGATACTACAATCGGGTGGTCTCGGAAGGAAGCACTGTCGAGCTGCCCGTTGCTCCGACAACTGTGTCACAAAAACCAGCTGCTCGCTCACTCTGCCGTTGATAAGCCTCTAACAATCCTGTCATCTGGGTCCGGAGCGCTCTGACCTCAATCCGGGTATCCGGCCCAAAACCAACCGCTCAAGCTCAACTACTATGACAAGATACACACGGGTCAAAACCCAGCGTCGGGGAGACACCGCTCGCCACGACGAAACAACAAAACAGCACACAACAACGCTCGACCCAATCCAGCGAAAGTCTAAAGCATGTCACCCGTTCCACAGCATTATGTTGTCTGCAGCCAACATAATCACTTAGGAGAATAAACATGCCAATCACTCCTCCCGTCCCTTGGGAGAGGTATAAAACTCAATCAGGACTCTCGCTAAAAGTCACGACTCTCACGTAGTCATCCTAATGTCCAACCACAACCCTAGGATTTCTAAGTCCACCACGACCTACAACCTAGGCTCTGATACCACCTAATCTGTCACGCCCCGGGGTCGAAACTGCGACCCGGGCTCGCCAACAGATCCGCCACCTATGCCAAAGTCCGCATAGGCGAAGCGTCCTACCTGCAAATCAAGTGCTACAGCTAACAGATATCAGAGCTATAAGATAAAATTGCTGTAAAAATGAAATCAACCACTGTACAACTGGAAATGATGCAACAATGTCCACCTCCCAAAAATGATAATCGTACAAAATCCTCAGATACAGAACTCATAGCTCAATAGGGAGGTATCTCCAATAAATACAACAGTGTACAGGCTCTCAATACATATCATCCTCACTACAACAGTCTCTCAAAAGAGGAAAATAAAATAACTAATCTAATGAAGATCTCCTCTGAAGGGGGTACCGCTACTCTCCAACGACGGGTAGGGATCTAGCTCACGACTCCCTCGCCTCGAACCACAACAGCAGAATCAGCAACACCCTCTAAGACTCTCCAAAACAAAGGAGAGAAAGGAAAAAAGGAGGGGGAAAACCCCCAAAGGGTGTGAGAACTACACCAAAAAGGGAGTTCTCAGTGGGTACCACCGCCGACGGTCTGCCCACCAAGTCCTCAAGAGACAAAAACTAACCAAAGCCGTAAAGACTAAAATAAGGAAGCTGGAGCCTCTCAACAGCTATCATGCCTCTATCTAAATTCCCAAACGGGGAGAACCAAAGAATGGTATGCAACCACTAGCACATGAAGTGCACAATCGACCCAATCGATAGACCAGTAATCACTGGCACTGCCTGCTATGCCTGCCATGCCTGCTATGCCTGCCATGCCTGCTATGCCTGCTATGCCTGCTATGCCTGCCTATGCCTGCCCTGCCTGCTATGCCTGCTATGCCTGTCTATGCCTGCCATGCCTGCTATGCCTGCCTATGCCAGCCTATGCCTGCCTATGCCTGCCATGCCTGCTATGCTTGCTATGCCTGCCTATGCCTGCCATGCCTGCTATGCCTGCCTATGCCTCTCGTACAACAGTCAACAACTCACAATGACCTTGGGACAACCGTCGATCCCCAAACGGTTCCCGACAACACTAGCACTGGTCTAGACACAGCTACTAGACTTCACTCGGTCCCCCTGACACGAGTGCAACAATAAAGCGAATATCTGTAACAAACCCAATCTGGTGCCACCAGTAAAACTGGCATTGCCTGCTCAGCGGAATCTGCACACATGGCTCGAAACCGCCGGATCGGCCCACATGGCTCGCATCCCAAAGTAAGTAACAGATCGGCATCTAAACCGTCCGATCGGAAACTAAAGTAAGTAACAGATCGGCATCTAAACCGTCCGATCGGAAACTAAAGTAAGTAACAGATCGACATCTAAACCGTCCGATCGGAAATAAAAGTAAGTAACAGATCGGCATCTAAACCGTCCGATCGGAAACTCAAAAGTGCCACTCGAGGGGAGCGACCCACACGAGTAAAGTATCTCTATATAGCAGGACTTTGATCAAGACTATGATCAAAGTGGAAAACTCTATCCACAAAAGAAAAACCCAACCTCAATCGGATGCAAAAGTACTCAATAGGGGGAAACTCTGTCTACTAGAGAATTCAGATACCCAATCTGGTGCATAAATAAATATCCGGTCAACCGCCCAATATCCGTGGTTGCCGCAAAGCCCCACAACTAATCCAACCTGTCCCAGACACCAAGTCCCGACTACACTACCCAGATCCCTACTCGAACCCGAGCAACACTGACCACCTGACTAACAAAGAAGGAGAAAGGAAAAGCATGGTTTCTCCTAAGTCAAGTTCCAATAAGTAGTGTAGCAATAAAAGATGGCCTAACTACATGTCCATACAAGCATGCTTTTGTCCTCAGAAACGATAAAAGTGGGTGAAACATATATAAGCAAAGCATGCTAAAGTATTCCCACTATGGTATACCAATCTCACCCAAGTAGGCCATTCCTTGCTTACCTTTCGCTCATATCGGTTGTACATCAAATACCCCTGCTGTCAGTCATCGAGGGGTGACATCCCCACAAGTGCACTTATATTCGCTATAACATAATCATTGCCTTATACAGTTACTGATATTAAGCTTACCCACCTGAAGTGTTCAATCCAAGGTAAACCTGGGGTCGGTGAAGAGCGTGGCCACTTGCTTGCACAATCTTCTGAACCCGTATCCACGGTACATGTCGCGCCACCTCGGCTCCTTGCAGTGTTCCAAAAACAGTCGCGAACCCTCCTGGGTACAACAAAAGGTCCAAAGTTATACTTTATGCTAAAATATCCAAGTATACACCATCTGTTGAAACCAGCCCCGAAGATGTGCAATTTTCACCTACAGAACGGACTCTGAAAAATCCATCAAAAATACTGTCGCGATCGCCGCGTCGAGACCTTCGAAACGAGTACCTGCACGTTAAAATCTGAGTCCCGAAGGCCGAGTTACAAATTTCACAACGCGGTGAGCACGAAAGTCCACAACAAACACAACCGTAATACTCTGCACAGTAAAGGGGAAAGAAGTATTCCTTCGTGCGAATCTCAGAAAATTCCCCGAAAACACGACGGTAATCCTTGTGACGCGTAGATCCAAAGAGTGTACAGGCATGCCTCAATCCGAGCTCGTACAACAAGTTGCACGCAAAACGGTGCACACCGCCGAAGTCCGCACGCAAAATGGAGCATGGTGCCGAAACCCGTGCGCAAAACGGAGTCCGCACGCAAAACGGTGCACTGTGCCAAAATCCGCGCGCAAAATAGAGTCCGCACGCAAAACGGAGCACGGAGCCAAAATCCGCGCGCAAAATGAAGTCCGCACGCAAAACGGAGCACGCCGTCGGGGTCCGCACGTAAAATGGAGCAGTAAAAATACGGTCCCTAACACAGATAAGAACAAGGGGTCAATCCAATGTCCAAAAGAACTCCCCAAAATTGTGCTAAAAACACCGTAAAATTAACGCGCGGGACCTACCCCGACTGCGTCGCGCCGCCCAACTGACCCCATGAAACACCTAGCGCACTCCGCGAGGTCCACGACGCATCGCCGCACCTCACAAAATCCCCTCCCTCTCACTCTCTCTCACTCGGTTGGAGAAGAAGAAGAAAAAGGGGAGAAGAAATGGTGCGGGGTGGAGAAGGAAGAAGAAGAAGAGAAGAAAGAGAGGAGGGGAGGGCTCCCATGGACCGTGTCCACGGTGCACCGCCCAAGGGGGCCCGCTGCCAGGCGGTCCGCCGCACAGGGGCACGCGCGCCTGGTGCAGGCGCGTACCCCCTGCGCCACGTGGCGCGCATCCCGTGCGCCACGCGGGCGCCGCACCCGCGCGCTACACGCGCGCGGGACACCGCGCCGCCACACGGGCGCGCACCCACTCCCGCGCGGGCGCCAGTGGGGGCCCGCCTCGTGGCGGCCCCTGCGTCACCCGCGCAGGAAGCGCGTTCCCCCCCCCCTGCGCAGAAGGCGCGCGTTCCCAATGCGCCAGCTGCGCGCAAAGCGCAGCGCGCCGCGCGCCGCTGCCGCCTCGGGATCCGTGCCGCATCTGGATTCGCACACGCACCTCAGAAAACGCGCGCGTCAACCGGGCTCTGAAAAAAGCAAGTAAATAGTCCATTCTCAACGATTTCGCGCGCTGAATCCAAATCCGAAGTCCGATTGGCCAAACTCCAACTCTAAAAATTACCGAAGGCATCCGGAAAGGTGTTCTTTTGTCCAAACTTCATGCTGAGCCCAATTTTAATATCCATTGCGCGCAAAACCACTTCTAAGCATTCGACGGAGTCATCTGACTACTCTCGTGATCAATTAAACACTCTAAGTCCATCACTAGTGTCCAATTGGTGCACAAACGCCAACGACACGCCACATAGGCCTCCAGGGGCTACTGGTCAACCAGTAATCAAGTCGTGGGGATCCAGGTTCTCACACTACTCTTTACTTTAATTTCCAAATGAGAACACTTGCATGCTTGTATGTACATCTAGATAGGCCATCTTTTACTGCTGCACTATCATGTTGGGATCTGACTTAGGAGAAACCATGATTGTTCTTTCTCCTTTCTTTTAGACTCTAGATACATGTTGCTCGGGTTCGAGCACGGGTTGGGATAGTGTAGCCGGGGCCTGGATTGTGGGTATTGCGGCGACCGCGGATATTGGGCGGTTGACCGGATGTCGGTAGTTGGACTTGATTGTGGGTGTTGGGGTATTGCGGCAGCCGCGGATATTGGGCGGTAGACCGGATGTTTACTTTTGCATCATATTGGGGGATCGGGGTCACATTAGTGTGTGGGTTATGTTAAATATGGATCTGAATAGGGAAAAAACCACCTAGAGGGGGGTGAATAGGTGTAAACAATAAACACACCAAAATCTTTGCGTAACAAAAAAACCCAATGCGGAAAAGTAAATAACACGCAGAGATTTTACGTGGAAAACTCCAATCCAGGAGTAAAAAACCACGGGACCGATCACACGGTGAAATCCACTAAGATTAAACACGTACAAAGGTGATATAACGTACTGTCTGTACCTGTGTGGGTGTTTACTGCTCTATGTTTAGTATCTGCTGTTGGAACGTCTGAGGTCTGAATGACCCTAATAAAAGGCGTCTTGTTAGGAGTGGGCTCTCCTCTTCTAGGAGGGCAGTGTTCTGTCTGCAGGAATCTAAAGTTGCTTCTGTGTCCCTGTCTTTTCTTCGCTCTTTCGCTGGCCCCCATGTGGATAAATGTCAGTTTCTTCAATCCGTTGGTGCTGCGGGTGGTCTCGTTACTTGTTGGAGTTCTAGAGATTTCTCCTGCTCCGAAGTGGTGGTCCGCCACTTCTCTCTGACCATCAGACTGAAACACTGCTCGGGCAGTACCTCCTTTTACCTTACAAATGTGTACGGCCCACCGTCGTGGGAAGGCAAGGAGGAGTTATGTCAAGAGCTGGAGGAGCTTCGTGGGGTGTACAAAGTGCCGTGGGTGCTCTGCGGGGACTTCAACCTAACTAAGAGCATGCAGGAGAGGAAGGGGAGAAGCTGGAGCCATAAACTCATGACCATGTTCGCGAACCTGTTGTGCAAATTGGACCTTATCAACCTTCCTATAGGTAATCAACGTTTCACGTGGTCCAACATGCAGGAAATTCCTACACTGGCTAAGCTGGATCGCTTCCTTGTTTCTGTCGAGTGGGATCAGTCATTCCCCCTATCCAAGGTGGCTGGCCTACCCAGGGTTACTTCGGATCACACTCCGCTTCGTCTGTCGACCGGCGGGAACCTTCCCCCCCAAAGGTTCAGATTTGAAGACGCCTGGCTTCTAAGGGAGGACTTCAACTCTCGTATGCCGGTCTGGTGGGCCGAAGTCCCCGGGAATCTTTCGAGCATTCTCTCCTTCAATGCTAAATTGAGGCACTGCAGGGCAAGGTTTAAAAAATGGAGCTCGGCCAATTTCCACAACATCTCCAAAGCAAAGCTGGATCTCTCCAGGGAAATCCAAAGTCTGGATCTCCTTGAGGAATCAGCTTGCCTCTCCGCCGCGCTCCTGGAACGCCGCCAAAGATTAAAACTTCAACTGGCAGCTACTGCAGCCGAGGAAGAGGCTCTGTGGAAGACTAGAGCTAAACAGCATTGGCTCAAGCAAGGGGATGGCAACACCAGCTTCTTTCACGCCATGGCCAATGGGCGCAGACGTCGAAACTTTATTGAGGTGGTCGAAGATGATGGCCTCAAGATTTCTAGGGACGGTGCGAAGAGGGATTATTTCTATAGTAAGTTCAAGGAGGCGTTCGCCCCGTCCGGTCATAACCCTGATCTAACGGGCGACTGGAGCGGCCTTTATGGGAGCAGCCCTCTTCTGGGCTCGTTGGCTCTTACGACACCTTTTTGCAGAGAAGAGATCAGAATCGCTGTCTTTCAGCTAGGAGGAGATAAGGCACCCGGCCCAGACGGTTTCTGCCTTAGGTTTTACCAGAAGTTTCGGCCAATTATACAGGAGGATATCTACCGAATCTTCTGCGACCTGTACGAGGGGACTCTCAACACCGGGCCGATTGACTACTCCTTCGTCACCTTAATCCCCAAGAAAGAGGGTGCAAAAGTTGCTGGGGACTTTCGGCCGATAAGTTTGCTCAACGGCATCCAGAAGATCATCTCAAAGGTCCTAGCGAACAGACTAGCTGGAGTGTTGGATGGCATAATCTCACCTTGCCAGGCAGCTTTTTTGAAGGGCAGGTAGATCCTGGACTCCTTTACGGCGACGAACGAGCTCATTAGTTGGGGGTCTAAAGTTAACGCCGATTGCGTCGCCATTAAGGTTGACTTCGAGAAGGCATTTGACAGAGTGAATTGGAAGTTTCTGGTCAAGACTTTGGGCTGGCTCGACGCTAACCCAAGGTGGTGTGGGTGGGTTGAACAATGCATATCCAACGCAAAGATCGCAGTGCTAGTTAACGGGTCCCCAACGAAATGGATTAAAACTCGTCGTGGCCTTAGGCAAGGGGACCCCCTCTCACCCCTTCTCTTTCTACTCGTGGCAGAAGGGCTGGCGAGAATGACGGAGAGGGCGGTCTCTAACAAGCTGCTCTCAGGGATGGGGCCAGCTGCGAAGTGTAAGGTGCCGATCATCCAATACGCGGATGATACTATCTTCTTCTGCAAGGCCACACGCTCTGAAGTGCGCCACCTCAAATATCTTTGGCAGCTTTTCGAATGGGCGTCTGGTCTGAAGGTGAACCGGTCTAAGTCGGAACTCCTTTACTTCGGCAGCAGGCCCTGTAGGGGGAGGAGATTGGCGGACCTAATCGGGTGCAAGCTGGGGAGCCTCCCTATTAAGTACTTAGGTTTACCTCTATCTAGCAAACGGCTCAGGAAGGAAGACTGGTGGTTGGTCGTCAACAAGTTTCGCAATAGGATCGAAGGTTGGCAGGCGAAGCTGCTCTCGCAAGTGGGTAGGCTAACCCTTGTGAACTCAACGCTGACCAGTTTGCCACTCTATGCCCTTTCGGTATTCCGTGCCCCGAAATGGGTTATCAGCCGCATGGAAACCCTTAGGAGAGCCTTCTTCTGGAAAGGCGAGACTACGGCTTTGGGTGGCCACTGCCTGGTCAGTTGGAGGATGGTGTGCCGCAGCCGGAGGGATGGGGGGTTAGGGGTCCTAGATTTGGGTAACATGAACTCTGCACTGCTGTCGAAATGGTGGTGGAAACTGTTGTCTGGGCACAACTACCTCTGGGGGCGCCTTATTTCCCACCTTTACTATATCAGAAGAAGACCTCTTCGGGAAGGGGTCTCCTTCTCCCCTTTTTCCTTCTGGTGGAAGAGTGTGCTGAGTGTTAAAGAGGTGTTCAATTGCGGCGCTCACTACACGCTGGGAGCCGGGAAGGGTGTGGAGCTGTGGCGGGACAAATGGGGGAATATGGCCCCTCTCTGCCACCAATTCCCGGATATCTTTGGTGCAGTCACGGTCAAGAAAAGCAAGGTCAGTGAATGTTTTTGTAGGGGAGGGTGGAAATGGAACCGTATTCTCTCGGGGATCCCACTGAGAAGACAACAATCCTGCGGCAATATTTTGGCTCTTAAAGAAGTGTTGGCCGACAAAACCCCTGGCAGGGGGGAGGACTTGATTCGATGGCGGTGGGAACACTCGGAAGACTTCACGGTTAAGTCAACCTACACCTTTCAGCAGGATAGCGGGGTCTTGGTCACCCTTTTTGATAAGCTTTGGGTTGCCAAAGCTCCGTTAAAAGCTAAGATCTTCGTGTGGCTTGCTCTGAAAGGCAGGATCCGCACAAAGGACAATCTTATCCCTAGATGCTGGAGCGGGGACGAGCTTTGCGTCTTCTGTGTGGCGGCCACTGAGACTATTAACCATTTACTGGTTGACTGCGATGCTAGCAGAGTGTTGCTGAGCGCCCAACTCACCTACAAGCGGCTACTGGGCGCCAATAACTCGGTAGTTTTACTTTGGGAGAACTGCAGTCAGATTGGGGGCAGCCCAGGGAAGAAAGAGAGAGGTATCCTTATCGCTACCTGGTGGTCGATCTGGCTGGAGCGAAACAGAAGAATCTTTGAGAATAAGAAAATCAATGGGAAGCAATTGCTGAGCTCCGTCCGTGCCCTCCGCTCCCTATGGGAATCCTTCTGCTAAAACCCCCATTTTTTATTTTTTATTTTTTTATTTTTTTATTTTTTTATTTATTTTTTATTTTTCTTTTTCGCTCGAGGCCCCGCTGTCTCATCCTGTAGCTTAGTTCATATTAACTTGAATGAAGCGGTAGCATGCTACCTTCTCTCAAAAAAAAAAAACGTACTCACACGACTCAACCTTTTACCATACACTCCTAGTTGATCTTCTCCGCTCGCTCCGCAACGCGCCTCAAATCCACGATTTGCGTCCAACACCGAATCCACAGCGTCCAACCGAATCCACGGTCTCCACCAAGTAGTACGTCTCGAATCCACGAACGCACCTCGCTTCGAATCCACGAAATGGTAGCACCTTGAGTCCACAAGGCCACGCGAATCCACGCGCCGATTTTTGGCAAAATCGTTGTTTGTTGGTGGTGAAAATCCTCCGAATACTTAGATCAAAGATAGATCGGAAATACCATCTAAGTATTCATTAATTTGATTCTACAAGAAATATGAGTTTTGAAACCCTAGAATCAAATTAATCAATATAGATGAAGAAACATAGAATAGATCTAGTTTTTTTCTTTCTTCTCTATATGTGGATTTTTCTAAGTTTTTCGGTTATCTCCGTTAATTTTTTTGGATTACCCTAAAAGATGAAATTAGGGTTTATTTATAGGTTAGAAACCTTTGGAAGATGATAAGAATCAAAAACTACCTTATCTGGAATTTTTCGGGTCGACGGTCCGGACTGGAATAAGTTGGGTCCGGACTGTCGTCATTAAACAGAACTTTTCCAGAAAAACATGTTCGGGGTCCGGACTGAAATGTGGGCAGTCTGGACTGTTCATGCGATTTTTGCAGAATCCATGTTCGGGGTCCGGACTGAAATAGGGGAGGTGCGGACTGAAATTCCGCGTGAACTAAACTATGTTCGGGGTCCGGACTGGAATGCCCTGATCCGGATCCTAAACATATTACATGTCCAGTTTTTGATTTTTATGCAATTAAAAATCTATCCAAGTGTTTCTACACTATAAGAAGTATTCGGATCACCAAAATTATTTAGTTAAACGTACCTGATCCTTTTGAATTCTTCTTTCTTGAGATTGAGGTATATGATCCAAACATCATCTTCAATCTTCAATTCTTAAACGCTTTCACGAAATACGCCAACACAAATTCCTTAACAATCTCCCCCTTTGGTGGTTTCGTGACAAAACAAAATCCACTCAAAGAAATTCAAAAAGATATTTTTGTTGTTATCACCATACAACAAAAATTAACAATTATGATCCAAATAAAAATGAATACATGAGATAAACTCCTAAAACAGACTCTAGACTTAGACGTTTGTAATCTCTGCAAAAGAAATAATTCTTGACAAAAAAAATCGTTAGATACCTCAAGAATTTAAAAATTCAAATCAATTAGAGAGATAGAGTTTATACTCACCATGACATTTCCAAAACCAGATATGTATTAAAAGAAGCAATCAAAGCAATTCACATATCATCTAAGCATTAAATTCCAAATGTCATAAGTATGTTAGTCATCAAACAACCTGTTAGTAATATTACATGCCCAAATAGTTAGTCGAATAGTTAGTCGGGGCATGCATTACAACTTACCTTTCTTACCTTCAAGGTTCAAGGTTTCCAAAGTTTAAAGTTCCCAAAGTTGTTTCAAACACATTGTCCAAAGTTCTCACAAACACATTGTCACATTTGTCCATATGTCTCTCTCTCCCCCTTTTTGTCACTGAAGTTAGCCAAAATTACAAAAATTAAGGGAGTCAAAGTTCAAAAATTGTAACAACTAAAACTAAAATCCTGCAAAACAAAAAAAAAATATTAGAAAAACCCAAGGTATGATCATTAGAGCAAATGGTCACTCTAGATCTGACCTGTCTGAACTGCTACAATCCAATTTGTTGAAAATTCCTTTAAGTATTATTGATATTTTTGAACATTTTCTTTTCATTTGTTGTTATCCAGAAGTGATACGTTGTATGTCAATGGACATTCTTTCTTGTTCTACAGACAATCTCCTCTGTTCTTGTTGGATGGAGGACAATATATTATCTTCTGTGGTGTCTTTTCTGGAGGTCGAAGGAGGTAGCGTGGATGCAGACGGTGCATTTTGACCTTCAATCCATGAAGATTCTCTAGGAAGAGAATGCTTTCTGGCGAGGGGTTCATTAATCTGAATTCCACTGCCCCTTGAATTCTTCTGCCTAGAATACTGCTTGGTCGTTGAGCAAGACTTCATCAGTTTTTTGTTCTTTAAGTCAAATTTTTCTTCAGCATCAACAACCAGTTGTATTTCTCTGCAAATTTCTTCCCAATCTTCTTCTTCTGATTCTGAATCATTTTGAAGAACATTCTTCGTCTCTTCCTGACTTGCTCTATCTTGCTCTTTTTTAATTGACGCTCGTGTCCCTGCCATGGCTGCAATGAGCACTAGTATCCATCCGAAAACCATTGCTGCTAGTGCGTTTGAAAATAAAGAACCTGCAAGTAAGAACTCAAGAACACGAAAAATTGTTTAATTTTCAAAAATTTGAAAAATTGTACCCAAACAATCATTATCGTGCACAGAGACTAGGAATCAAGTTAGTTTTGCGAATAGAATTTTAAAAATAGATCAATTCCATGATTTTCAAAAATTCTCATAATATGCCCTTAAACCGAATTTTTAGAAATTGAAGCTCAAAAATCCGTTAATTAAGAGAATACAAGGTATACAAACAAAACTAATCTATCCAGAGTTCTTATTTCAAAAGAAATTTGACCAAAAACCGTTTAAAATCGAAAAAGAGGCATGAAATCCCTCACGTTTTGGAAGTACATAGCAAAAACAATGAAAAATTTCAGTTTTGATCAAGAAACTTACTTGAATCGAAAGAACTTGAGTTTGGAAGAGTCCAAATCTGTTGAAATCTAGAGAGAGAAGCTCTGGGATGCTAGAAACAGAAGCTTGTGGTAAAAAGAAATCAAATACCCTTTCATTTCTATTAAACCCTAGCCCCGGTCCGGATCAGATCGAGAATCCAGTCCGGATCGGCTACCTGCAGAAAATTTCCACCGTTCGGGATCCGGATCAGATTCTTTCAGTCTGGATCGGCTTCAACTTTTTCTTCAGAAAAATTTACAAAAATTCTAGAAATTCCAGAAAAAGTATGTAAGCAATTTTTGTATATCAACTTTAAACAAAAATCATCATTTCATATCAAAAGAAATAGATTATGCTAAATCTATCAATAATATCTAAGTAATGAAACGAAAATTTATAAAAATTAAATCCTTTAAAGTTGAACAAGTTCAAAACATCAATCACGATCTAATGAGTAATACGTTTATCAAATCATCAATTTAGTAAAGAAAATGAAGCACATAGATCGATAGATGTTTGAAATCCCAAATAAGTTAGATAATGTATCTAGTCAATTTATTGTAGGGAGTGGCTCTTCAAGCATCTTTCAATAAAAATCCCACCTTATACCAACCTTGGAATTTGACAGAGTCAAGTATTCCAAAAAGCATTTTATCTAATCAACAAGAAAAACCATGCTTGGTATACATGTGGTAGCTGCACACAGTACTCGGACGACCGAGGTGGTAGCTCTTTCCTCCATGTGGTGGTAGTTTTCACACTCCACTTAAGGATGTAACTCTTTCTACATCTTTTGAGCATGAAACTTTAATAATTAAACTCCCCCTCAATTGGCTATCAATTATTTAAGATATGAAGTATTCAACCAAAAATTGATCTTGTGTTCATACTTGACTCAATTGTCAAATAAGATAAAAACTATACCAAGAGATCATTTGAGAGAGAAATTGACTTTGATCAATTAAAGATGAACTAATTGATATAAATGATCATTGGATCAAATGAATTATCATGATATCCAAATCATAATAAATTTCTTAAGTCATGAAAGGATGCAATTAAAGTCAATTAACTAAAGCTCAGTCAATGTTCTATATACATACAAAAAGAAAGAACACAAACACAAAACAAAACCTATCCTAAGCAAAGGTTCAAAAGAGGTTATTTCAAGAAAACATTCCAATTGCTTTACGCAAATGAATAAAACGTTTTTGATCCAAAAGTTTTGTTAAAATATCGGCTAATTGATCTTCAGTTGAAATATAAGAAATTTGAAGAATACTTGATTCAACTAGCTCTCTTAGAAAATGATATCTAAGTTCAATGTGTTTTGTTCTTGAGTGCAACACAGGGTTTTTAGAAATATTTATAGCACTAGTGTTGTCACAAAGAATAGTTACCGAAGTCGCAGAAATTCGAAAGTCGCTCAACACGCTTTTCATCCAAATCAATTGAGTTGAACAACTACCCGCTGAAATATATTCCACTTCGGCAGTCGAGAGTGCAATGCAGTTTTGCTTTTTACTATATCATGCAACAAGACAATGGCTAAGGTAAGAACATGCACCACTCGTGCTTTTCCGATCATCCACTGATCCAGCCCAATCGGCATCCGAGTATCCTATAATGTCGAGAGATGTGCCCATAGGATACCAAATTTTGAAATTTAGCGTACCTTTGACGTACCGGATGATCCATTTCACCGCTTTTAGGTGAATTTCCTTCGGTGCAGATTGATATCTCGCGCAAATCCCAACACTGAAGGATATGTCTGGGCGACTAGCCGTGAGATAGAGTAGACTTCCAATCATGCTGCGATAAAGCTTCTCGTCTACACTTTCACCGAGAGATTCACTTCCTAATCCCTTATTGCTAGTTCCCATTGGAGTCGAAAAGTCTTTAGAATTTTCTAATCCGAATTTCTTGACCAACTCCTTTGCATACTTGGATTGGCACAGATGAATGCCTTCTTCACTTTGTTTGACTTGCAATCCAAGAAAATATGTTAGCTCACCCATCATGGACATCTCGAATTCGCTTTCCATTGTCTCGGCGAATTTTGAAGCATCATTATTCCTTGTTGCACCGAATACAATGTCATCAACATAGATTTGTGCCACAATGAAGTTATCCTGAAAGTGCTTCACAAAGAGTGTCCGATCCGCTCCCCCTCGAGTATAGCCCTTTTCCAAAATGTGCTTTGTCAACCTTTCGTACCATGCTCGCGGTACTTATTTTAGACCGTAAAGAGCCTTTTTCAGTCGAAACACATGGTTAGGTAGTTTATGATCAATGAAACCTTTCTGTTGAGCCACATAAACTTCCTCATTTAGAAAACCATTTAAAAAGGCGCTCTTAACGTCCATTTGAAAAAGTTTAATTTTGAAATGACAAGCAATCGCAAAAAGGATACGAATTGACTCGAGACGAGCTACCGGGGCGAACGTCTCATCAAAGTCTATACCTTCAACTTGTGAATAGCCCTGAGCAACTAGGCGTGCTTTGTTCCGAATGACGGTACCATCTTCGTTTTTCTTGTTCTTGAAAATCCACTTTGTACCAATTATGTTGTGTTGCTTCGGAGGCTTCGTTAGTTCCCAGACTTTGTTTCTTTCAAATTGATGGAGCTCTTCTTGCATTGCTTCAATTCAATAATCGTCTTGAAGAGCCTCATCGACATTCTTTGGTTCTAACATGGAGACGTAGCACGAAACTCCACAAACCAATTGTCTCCGAGTCCTGACTCCTTATTGTGGATCTCCAATGATATTTGACTCTGGATGGTCATTGGAGATACGTAGCGTTTGCGGTAACGGAGTGCTCGGAGGTATGTGTGATGATTCCTGCACATCAGATAAACTAGAAGAACCATGAGATGCATCAACATTATCGGAAGAATTATTATGAGAAGATGTAATATTTTTTACAGGAGTATCATCATCAAGAGACATATCAGGGGTAGAATTATCAAATGAAAAATGAAAAGCTTCATCTACTTTAATATTAAAAGATTCTTCCATCGTTTTAGATTCGAGATTAAATACCTGATATGCTCTACTGTTTGTAGAATAACCCATGAAAATTCCTTCGTCACTTCGAGAGTCGAATTTTTCAAGATTTTCGTGATCACGTAAAATGTAACAGCGACTTCCAAAGATTCGAAAATATTTGATATTTGGTTTTCTACAAAACCATAGCTCATGTGGTGTATTCAAAGTACCCAGTCGCAAATAAACACGATTGATTACATAGACCGCGGTGTTAACTGTTTCAGCCTAAAAATGTAAAGGGAGTTTCTGGCTATGAAGCATAACACGCGCCATCTCTTGTACTACTCTGTTTTTGTGCTCGACTACACCATTCTGTTGAGGTGTATAGGGTGCAGAGAATTCATGTTTTATGCCATTGGAAGTGCAAAAATCAATGAATTTAGAATTGATGAATTCTCCACCTCTATCACTCCGAACACGAACGATCTTTTCATTTTTCTCAATCATAACACGAAGACAAATCTCATGAAAAGAATCGAAAGTATCTGCTTTCTCTTTTAAAAATGCTACCCAAGAAAATCTAGAGAAATCAGCAACCAAAAGAAAAATGTACCATTTACCTCCCAAACTTGGTTGACGAGTCGGCCCCATTAAGTCCATGTGCAATAATTCAAGTGGCCGTTTGGTTCCCACGTGGTTTAAGTTCTTGTGCGTGACCCTTGATTGTTTTCCTTTTTGACAACCTCCACACATAATGTTTTCTTTAAAAGACAGTTTAGGAACACCCTTAACCACGTCTTTGTTAGAAATTCTAGCTAGTTCCTTAAAGTTAATGTGACCTAGTCTTTTATGCCAAAGAGTTTCATTATCAAGTGACACCAGGTTACAATGTTCAGAAATTTTGTTAGGAACTACATAACAATTGTTTTCAGACCTAACCCCTTTCAAAAAGAATGAATGGTCCTTATCAGCTACAATACATTCAACAGACGAAAAATTAACTGAAAAGCCATTATCACACAATTGACTAATGCTAATGAGGTTAGTCTTAAGGCCTTAAACAAATAAGACATCGTTCAAAACTGGACCTTCTGGAATAGTAATTGTCCATTTTCCAACAATTTTTGAAAAATGACCGTCTCCGAAAACTACAAGTCCTCCAGAGGTTTTCTCTAAAGTTTGAAAACAATTTTTGTCACCGGTCATGCGACGGGAACATCCACTATCCAGATACTAAGACGAGTTGTCATAAGCATGCAGTGATGTATGAATGACAAGACAAGAGAAGATTTCACCTTTGCGCACCCAAACCTTTTGAGTTTTGGAGTACGTCGGCAATGATTGTGAAGTTATTCTCCTTGGTGAATGCGTCTTGTTTGATTGATCACTTTTCTTTGCAATCCATGATGACGTCGTCTTGTTAGGTGTACTACCAAGGTTCTTTACCTTTGAAAAATTCTCCTTTGATTTCCGGGGAATGAACTCGTTGGTAGTTGTTGCAAGAGGCGCTTGATTTGATTGTTTTGCTCCAATCTTGCAATCTCTTCTTATGTGCCCTGCAAAACCACAACGAAAACATACCTTTGTACATGTTGAACCCGAAGTAGGTGAAGTAGGCTTGTTGTCGTTGGATGCGGTGATTTCCGTCGGAGGAGGAGACGCCGACTAGGGCACAAAAATTGTTTCACTCGAACTAGGACTGTTTCCAGTTCGATTGTATCCAAGGCCCAAACGATTCATTTGACCAAGACCAAGCATCTTATCCAACTTGCTCCTTCCGGAAGAGAAACGCTTCAAATCTTCCTTAAGTTGGAATATGGTCTTCGTTATCTCGATCTTCTCTTGTCGAGCCTCGGTGTAGAGCTTCAAGAAGTAATTACCTTTATCCACCAACTTGTTGTGTTCCTTCTCGAAATGCTCATTCTTCTCTTGAAGGGAAACATTTAACTTGTTCAAATTGTCCCTTTCCACTTCAAGAGCATTCGAGAAAGAAGTTGTCTTTTTGGCTTCTTCTTCAAGATCCCACAACCTTCTTCTCAAACTCTTATTTTGCTTTGCCAATTTCTTTGAATCCTTCAGTAGTTTATGATAGACAAAAACAAAGTCTTCACCTTCGGAATCACTCGGTTCATCGTCCGTTGCATTCTTTTCAACCTGGGAGGAGTTGGATAATGAACCGGATGTACTTGCCATAAAACACACGTAAGGTGAAGTCGTGGACGCGTGGAATGCCGTCGCGTTGTTATCCTCATCACTGGAAGATGACTCATTGGAAGTTGAGGTGTCATCCCAAGTGATGGCGTGCATAGCCTTCTTCTTTGACGGATTCTTGTTGGGACATTCCGTTGAGATGTGACCGTAGCCTCGGCACTTGAAGCATTGGATTTGTCCCTCCGAGTTCTTCTTGTCCTTTGAAGAACTCTCTTGCTTTCTTGACTTAAAGCCTGAAGATCCTTTGCCTTTCTTGGACTTTATGAAGGATGAGGTTTTGCTTGAATTACCCATTCGAAAGCTTCGGTGAAATTTCCTCGCCAAGAGTGCAAGTTGCTTCTCGAAATCCTCCATTGATAGATTCTCATCACCGTCTGAGGAGGATGAATCCGCGTTTTCTTCCTTTATTGATTTCAATGCAAAACCTGAAGACTTAGAAGAAGATGGCTTTCCAGAAGAATAGTTAGTAGGAAAAGTAATTTCATAAGTTTGAAGTGCACCAACTAATTCTTCTACTTTGATTTCGTCCGGGTGTTTTACTGTTTCAATGGCCGTAACCTTAGCACGAAATCTTTCTGGAAGAGTTCTCAAAATCTTTCTTACAACTTTAGATTCTGGAATTTTCTCTCCCAAGTTAGCACATGTATTCACGATATCTTGCAATCGTGTGTAATAATCTGTGAAAGATTCATTTTCTGCCATAAAAATAGAGTCAAATTTGCTTGTAAGCATTTGCAGTTTTTGAATCTTCACAAGGCTTGTTCCCTCATGTGTAACTTGTAGAGTATCCCAGATTTCCTTCGCAGTCTCACATGCCGAGACGCGAGAGAATTCGGTTTGCGACAAAGCATTAAATAAAGCATTAATCCCTTTGCCGTTATAAGAAGATGTATCAATTTCTTCCTTGGTCCATTTCGACCTAGGTTTGATGGTGCGAACATCAGTAATAATTTCAGTAGGATTTGTCCATCCAAACTTGATTGATTGCCATACTCGTTCATCGATGGAAATTAAAAACGCTCTCATGCGTACTTTCCAATAAGCATAGTTTGTTCCATCGAAGAACGGTGGTCTATTGATGTTTCCACCTTCAACCATAGTTTACAACCCTATTCCCGCTCTGATACCACTTGTGGGTTATGTTAAATATGGATCTGAATAGGAAAAAAACCACCTAAAGGGGGGTGAATAGGTGTAAACAATAAACACACCAAAATCTTTGCGTAACAAAAAACCCAATACGAAAAAGTAAATATGTAATACTCGGGAAATTTGACTTGGTATAAAGAGTGTTTTTCAGGTGTGAATGTATGCGAGGAAACAAAATTAACCTTAGTGGTGTGTATACCGGTGTGCAGATGGCACAGTTTCTGAAGCACAAATTCCGCCTTTCCGATCTGAGTCTGATCTCGAAAATCTGAGGTCTCCAGTGCGACCGTCTCATCGAATCGAGTGAAAATGGTGTAGACCGTTCGTCGATCCGACGGTCGGATCGTCCTGAACTTAGCAAGGAAACTAGTGGGACCCGCGACTTAAGTGAATAGTGAAGTGAATAGTAACTCCCTGATTTATTTTCCTCACTAGCCAACGTCGGTCGATCGACTGTCTGGAGTCCGATTCCGACGATCCAGGTGGTCGATTTGAATGGCGTCGTCATTCTGAGCGCAGTGACGTTGACCAAATATCCGTTTGACGAGCCTAAAGCATCGTAAAGCGTGCCAGATTGTATAAACTATAGTATTTTTATGGATTTTAAAATTATAGGGGATCGAAGGCGACAAACCAAAATCACTACTTTATAGGTTTCGTCGAGACGGACGTCGTGGCAAAGTCCGTTTTTTCGTTTTGGCGACTCGAATACCTCGAAAAACGTGAAAACAGTGAGAAATACGGAAAATTACATAGAGACCCCTATATTTCATGCTCCAAATTGCATGATGCTTTGTGGAGAAGGACCTAAGTGTGATTTAGAATTGCTGTGAGGGACTTGGCTCTAAATAGTGTGAGTAGAGGGGGCTAAATGCATTTTGTTGCATTAGTATAGATATAGTTTAGGGTTCCTTGGAAACCGTAGAGAGCCCAGAACCCTAGCCCCCAGCCGCATCCACCAACCCTTTCGGGTCCCTCTGCTCTCCCCTCGTCGGTTACGCCGTCGGCCGCCACCTCCCTTCGCCGGAAAGAGAGAGGGATCAAGAGGAAGCCTTGATCTCGGTTGGGTTGGAGGAAGAGGCAACGAGAGGACTCCATATTTCACCAGACCTCTTCTGGGACCTCCTCTGTGCCTGAGAGACCCAGCCGAGGGGTTCCCGACGCCTTGCTCCACCGTACGCCGCCGCGGGGAGGTTTTCTTCTTCCCTAGTTTTCCGGCGAGGTGAGTGGTTGGAAGTTTTTGCTTTAGAATGGTCCAAGTGACCATGTTTAAGATTCCTGACTTTGAGACGATCCTACCAGTGAAGCCTGAGCCGCCGCCGTCATCCCCGTCGCTGGCGGGAGCAACATCTTGCCGGAAGTCTTCTTTTGGGCTGACCTTGACCACGGGCTTCATCCGAACGCAGAAGCGAAGATCAAGACCGTTGGATATGGTCTTCTCGACGACTGCAACATCCTCCCGAAATTTGGTGATGATCGGTTGAGAATCCGGGCCTTACGAGCTTGCCCTAGAACCGAGCAAAAGTGCCCTTTGGCCGAACTTCGCCATCCGGCGCCGCCACTCACCCGCGCCGCAGGCCACCACCTCAGCAAGCCCCGTAGCGCCGAGGGGAACACCTTGGTCCAAGTTGCACCGGCCCAGGCTCCGCCGGCCGGAATCCACCATTAGAGGACCTCGTTCTTGGCCGAGCTTGAGTTGGGTCGCGTCGCCGGCGGTCGCCGTCATTTCCACTTGCCGGCCAATGACCCAGGTAAGGTATTTGGATCGTTTAGAGGCTCTTCTTGAAGTTGCATGGGAGTACTAACGTAGGTTTTGCATCCTCTGAAGTTGCACCATCGTGGTAGTTCGAGCTTCGCCGCCGGCCGGCGCCGCCGCCTCTGGTCGCCGACCATCTACCTAGGTGAGTTGTTGGCACTATATGAGTGCTTTCTATCAAGCTACTTTGGGCCGAAAGCCTCTGGAAAATAAGTTTCTCCCAACCTCGCTTTCTTGTGTTTGTATTGGGTTTTTCCCGGCCATCCGCCGCCTCCGGCTGCCGGCGCCAGGTGGGCTGCGACCAACCTGCATCTGGGAGGGTCTGGGTACTGAGGCTTGGCTCTGTAGGCGTTTGGCACCAGTGATGATTAAGGGCCGGCCAGCCAGAGCTTACCTTGAGTGGGTGTTGCTCCGGCCGACTTCTCCGGCCATCCTCCGGCGCGCCACAGGTGAGCACAACTCTCCTCCGTCATCGCTGAACATCATGCTCCTGTTAGATTACTTTTTGATCATGTGTACAGTAGGTTGTGGCATTATGGCCCTTTTTGGAGCTAAGAGTTAAATAACCAACTTTGTTCTCGGGCCTCGTGCAAGCTCAAACTCGTGAGCACGAGCTTCGTCTCGTTGAAACGAGCACGCTGGAACTTACGGCGCTGTCTCGGATTCCCTGGATTTAGAGAATGAGTTGGAACAGTGTAGCAAGTTAATGTAATTATGCAATTTTTAGAGTATTTTATGGACCAGGTTGCAAAGGTAACTTCTTGGCTGTCTTTCGACAGTGTGTACGCACCCCCTAAGCATTTCGTTAGAGGTCCGGAGACTTTTGTTGAGCGGATGACGGTTATCGTTCCGTAAATCGGCAAAATCGTCGGTTTACGATTTCTGACGAGTGTCTCACATACCCCGGTATGAAAGAATGGTTTCAGGTTACGGTAGTGTTGTCGGGATAGGTATGAGTGAGTCTATTGCTGATCACAGGTTCTTTTCAGGGCCCAGTAGTTTAGCACCAGTCTGCCAGTAGCCTAGCGAGAGCTCGGGATCGACTTACATACAGGTGGTTCATTCGACTGACTTCGACGTGGGTTTTCGTTCTGAGGGTTAGTGTATGGGTTCAAAATCTGTGAACATTCTCAATTACTCTCTAACTGTGCTAATATTTGGTGATCTTTATGGTTCATTACTATCGGTTTTATCTTGTGTACTTGGTTACTATGCTCGAGGCTGCAGCACGCGCACCCGCGGTTTGGCCACCGCAAAGGGTGCGCTTTTCTGGAAAAGTGGTCTATGACCCGTGTAAACCCACGAGGTGACGTAGTGGGGGCCCCTGTAGGTGGGGGGTTTTGAGGCGCTAAGGTGTGAGCGGTGCGACCCGTCGAGGTAGGTGCTCGGCGTGGTTTACCGAGGTAGGTGCTCGGTTGGGTTGCCGGGGCAGGTGCCCGGATTAGGTTATGCAGGGGGTCGTGGTTTGCCCTTTTGGGAGGGCGGTTACTCCGGATAGTTCTTACGGTCTGTTTTACTTACATTTTTTCCCCTGCATTCCTTTTTATATCTAGTGTCGCTGACTTCCCACTCCGTGACAGGTTCCTTCAGGGGTGAGAGCTAGGGCGACGGTGAGGCCGTGGCAGGAGCTTTTGGGTCCTTCGAGGCCCTAGACTGTATTTACTCCCTGTACGCATTTCATTTCCTATTAGTAGTCTACTATGCGGTTCTCGATACCCTCGTGGGGTCGGTGTGGATGTCGACATGTTATTCTCTTAGTGATGTGGATGATTGATCTTTTTCCTTCTTCTGTTTGGCCGTTTTCAAACCACAAAAAGAAAAGAAAAAGAAAGAAAGAGGCATTGCGAAAACTGTTTTAAAAATCTGGGTGTCGTGTGGGCACCGTTTTCAAAAACGCTGTTGATTTATGGTTTTCGAAACTGTTTTAGAAATCTGGGTGCCGGGTGGGCACCGCTTTCAAAACTGTGGATTTATCCTTTCAAATCGATCGGCCACGAGAAGTATTTAGTCTTGTACGCTCATGTTGTTAAACTATTGTGATTGAATAAAACTGTTGTGATTGAATGTTTGTATTAGCCGCGACGCCGTGCATATACAGAGGAGACTTTGCCCATTTGTAGGGTGAATCTTGTATGCGGCGGGTCTGGGCACGCACCGGGGAGAAAGGACTTTCAAAAAAAAATATATACGCAAATTCAATCTTTTCGTTGGTCGTCTTCCGCCTAATGAAACCCCCGGGGCGTGACAGATTAAGATGGTATCAGAGACTTTCTTCAATCACAACAGTCAGTGCCCGACATCCACAAAGATACCTCACTTAGCTATTATTGAATGAAATGAATATGGCATAGAAGCGTAGAACGCGAGTGATCGGGGGGGGGGGGGGGGAGTATAGGTCCCTTTTCTCGATAGTTGGTTGAGTGCTATGCTAGCGGAGTCTAGAGCTGACTGGTGTTGTGTGTGTGTACGGGTTAAGTTTTGTTTCTCGGTTTAGCTCGGTTGTCGTGCTTGTGTAGTCGTGTTGTTTTGGAGGCTGGCTGCCACCGGGGTCTTGATGGTTGCTGGGAATCAATGGATTAAGCAACCAGCACGGGACACGGTGGGCCTGCTGACGGTGTTCATGCACTTGGTGCGGCTGTTAACATAGCAGATCGTTGCGCCGGCTTTTGTTTTCCGAATCCCTTCCTCTGCCAGTGTTCTGGTCGTCGTTAGTAACGGTGACGGGTGGTAGTGGAATCCGCCGGTGTTTGTTAGTGTGTCGCCCGTTTTGTCGGTTGTTAGAGGGTAATTCGCAGTGGTTGTTAGAGTGTCTGCTGGGTTGTCGGTCGTGGGCAACCGGGTAGCCTCTCGTCTAAATTTGCACCTTCTAGGCCTACTGGTTTTAGGTTACAGCAGATAGTCAGCAGATTCGTTTTGCATCTTGGACAGGGTAGGGGTGGGAATGAGGACTCTTCCCCTACGGTTGTTACCCATAGTTCGGCTCTTTGCTGTGGTCACTACGATTGTTGTAGAAATCGTCGTGGTGGAGTTTTGGGGTGCTCCTTTGGGTTAAAAAGGAGACCACCGGGGCTAGTAAATATCTTTCGTTTGGGCTCAGTTTTGGTTAGAGAGGCCGTGTCTCGTTTCGCACAAGTGTGCGTAAGTGGCGACTTTTTAGTGGGTGTTTAGCTTTTTGACGCGGGGTGATGCCGGTTAGCTCATTCGGGAGGGTTGAGGTGGTGTAGCCCTGGGTGGGGTTCCTGCGTTTTGCACAAGAGGGTCGGTCAGGTTGTCCTACTGGTGGGTGGGCGCGTGATCCCTCGAGTGCGCTTTGTGAACCTAGGCAACTTTTGACAAGGTTCTTCTCGCTGTTTTCGCTGCATGTCTTCTTCCGATCCTTTAGGCTTCGGATGGATAGTCTACTGTACCTCGGGGTCATTGTTGAGCGGACCTAGAGCTTAGATTTCTCCTAGTTGGGAGTGTGACTGTTTGGTCTGGGGGTATGCAGCTCGGTTCAATGCACGGTGCTTGGAGGGGCAACGGATTGGGACCGAGCGGTAGGAATTAATCAGAGTGTCGCACCCCTTCGATGCCAGGACGAAAGTGGGATCGTATTTCTTGGTCTTGTCACCGGCTTCCCATAACCAAGGCATAGTCTGGAGGGTTTTGGGTTGTGATGTTACGGAATTTGAGTTGGCGTAGTTTCGTGAAAGGTTCAAGTCTTGAAGATTGAAGGTGAAGAAAGTTGGATCATTTAACTCAATCTCAAGAAAGAAGAATTCAAAAGGATCAGGTATGTTTAACTAAAGATTATTGGTGATCTGAATACTTCTTGTAGTGTAGAAACACCTGGAAGAATATTTAACTGCATAAAAATCAAAAACTGGTGTTCGGACATGTTCAGGATCCGGATCAGAGCCAGCAATCCGGATCCCGAAGGTTGTTGTTTCATACATTACTTCAATCCGGATCGCAGCATCTCACGATCCGGATCCCGAACGTTGAGTTTTCTGAATTGTATGAACGATCCGGATCAGGCATTCCGATCCGGATCCCGAACGTTTGTTTTTCTGGAAACCGTCTTTCTTGCTACTGCAATCCGGATCGCCCAAATCCGATCCGGATCGCCGTCCGTAAAAATTCCAGAAATGTTAGGTTTTTTATTCTTATCTCCTTCCAAATGTTTCTAACCTATAAATAGACCCTATGACTCTTTTTCTAGGGCGAATCCAAAATAATCACATAGAGCCGTCATATTCATATATCATTTCATACGGCCTAGATGCACATATAGAGAAGAAAGGAAATCATTAGAGAATACTCTATGTTTCTTCATCTATATTGATTAGTTTGATTCTAGGTTTTCATACTCACATCTTGAGTTGAATCAAACTAATGAATACTTAGATGGTATTTCCGATCTATCTTTGATCTAAGTATTCGGCGGATCATCACCACCCAAAAACAACGATTTCCCCAAAATCGGCGCGTGGATTCGCGTGTCCTTGTGGATTCAAGGTTCAACCGCTCTCGTGGATTCGGAGCGAGGCACGTTCGTGGATTCGAAGGGTGCTACTGGGTGAAGACCGTGGATTCGGTCGGACGTCGTGGATTCGACGTTGGACGCCGTGGATTCGGCGTTGGGCGCAGATCGTGGATTCGAGAAGCGTCGTGGAGCGAGCGGAGAAGATCCTCTAGGAGCGTATGGAAAAGGTTGAGTCGTAAGTGTGTACGGTAAATCACCTTGTACGTGTTTTAATTCTAGTGGATTTCTGCCGTGTTATCGGTCCCGTGGTTTTTTACTCCGGTGATGGAGTTTTCCACGTAAAAATCTTGCGTGTTATTTTTATTTCCGCATTTGGTTTTTTTATCGCAACGATTTTTGAGTGTTTATACGTTTACACCTATTCACCCCCCTCTAGGTGTTTTTTCCCCTATTTAGATCTACATTTCATATAACCCAACAAGTGGTATCAGAGCGGGAATAGGGTTGTAAACAATGGTTGAAGGTGGAAACATCAATCGACCCCCTTTCTTTGATGGAACAAATTATGCGTACTGGAAAGTACGGATGAAAGCCTTTTTAATTTCCATCGACGAAAGGGTGTGGCAATCAATTGAATTAGGACGGTCTAATCCAACTGAAATTATCTCTGATGTTCGCACCTTAAAACCTAGGTCGAAATGGACCAAGGAAGAGTTAGATTTATCTTCTTACAATGGCAAGGGAATTAATGCTATTTTTAATGCCTTATCTCAAACTGAATTCTCTCGCGTCTCGGCATGTGAGACTGCGAAAGAAATCTGGGATGTTCTTCAGGTTACACATGAGGGAACTAACCTCGTGAAGATTCAAAAGCTGCAAATGCTTACGAGCAAGTTTGACTCTATCTTGATGGCAGAAAATGAATCTTTCACGGACTACTATACACGATTGCAAGACATCGTAAACTCATGTGCTAACCTGGGAGAGAAGATTCCAGAATTTAAGGTTGTAAGAAAGATCTTAAGAACTCTTCCTGAACGATTTCGCCCAAAGGTTACAGCCATTGAAACTATTAAACACCCGGACGAAATGCGTGTAGAAGAATTAGTTGGTTCATTACAAACGTATGAAATGACATTTACCACTAACAATTCTTCTGGAAAAGCATCCTCTTCTAAGTCTTCAGGTTATGCGTTGAAATCAACTAAGGAAGAAGACGCGGATACATCCTTCTCAGACGATGACGAGAACCTTTCTATGGAGGAATTTGAGAAGCAGCTCGCTCTCTTGACAAGGAAGTTTCGCCGCAACTTTCGAAGGGGTAATTCAAGTAAATTTCCATCCTTCGGAAAGTCGAACAAAGGCAAGGGTACTTCAAGTTACAAGTCAAGAAAGCAAGAGAACTTCTCAAAGGATAAGAAAAGTTCAGAGGGACAACTACAATGCTTCAAATGTCGAGGCTACGGCCACATTGCAACGGAGTGTCCCAACAAGTATCCGGCAAAGAAGAAGGCGATGCAAGTCGTCACTTGGGATGACAACTCAACGTCAAATGAGTCGTCTTCAAGTGATGAAGAAAAGAGCTCCACGGCATTCCACGCGTCCATATCTTCACCCTTCATGTGCTTAATGGCAAGTACATCCGAGTCATTGTCCAACTCCACTGTTGAAAAGAATGCAACGGACAACGAATCGGATGATTCGGAAGGTGAAGATTTTGCTTTAGCCTACCACAGACTTTTGAGGGATTCAAAGAAAGTGGCTAAGCAAAACAAGAGTTTGAGAGGGAGAGTGCATGATCTCGAAGAAGAAGCAAAAAGAGCAACTTCTCTCTCAAACGCTCTTGAAGTGGAAAGGGAAAATCTGATAAAAGTAAATGTTTCCCTTCAAGAGTCCAATGAGCTTTTTGAGAAGGAACATACAAAACTGGTGGATAAAGCGGATCACTTCTCAAAGCTCTACAACGAGGCTCGACAGGATAACCTGGAAATGACAAAGACCATTTTCCAACTCAAGGATGACTTGAAGCGATTCTCTTCAGGAAGGAGTAAGTTGGATAGGCTTCTTGGTCTTGGTCAAACAAATTGGTTCAGCCTCGGGTACACTCAAACTGGAAACAGTCCAAGTTCGAGAGGGACAGTTTTTGTGCCTCAGTCGGTATCTCCTCCTCCGACACCGGAATTCAAGACAAACAACGACAACAAACCTACTTCATCCTCTTTGGGATCGTCAAGATCTAAGGTATGTTTTCGTTGTGGTGTTTCAGGGCACATAAGAAGATATTGCAAGACGGGAGTCAAACGCTCACCTCAAACACCTCTTGCAATGACTACCACAAAGGTGATTCCTCGGAAATCAATTGCAAATCATTTGAAGGAAAAGAACCTTGGTAGTTTACCGCGCAAGACGACTTCATCAGGGAGCAGCAATCATTTTAACAAGACGCTTTCACCTAGGCATATAACTTCACGACCATTACCGACGCATTCCAAAAAGGTTTGGGTGCGCAAAGGTGAAATCTTTCCTTGTCTTGTTACCAATGTTTCCTTGCATGCATATGATAGTTCGTCTTGGTATCTGGATAGCGGGTGTTCGCGTCACATGACCGGTGACAAAAATAGTTTTCAAAATCTTGAGAAAATCTCCGGAGGACTCGTTGTTTTCGGAGACGGTCGATCTTCCAAAATTGTTGGAAAAGGAACAGTAGCTATTCCAGATGGCCCGGTTCTAAATAATGTGTTATTTGTTGATGGTCTTAAGACTAATCTCATAAGCATAAGTCAACTTTGCGACAATGGTTTTTCAGTTAAATTTTCATCTGTTGAATGTGTTGTAACTGATAAGGACCATGTCTTCTTTTTAAAGGGGGTTAGATCTGAAAACAATTGTTATGTTGTTCCTAGTAAAACTTCTGAAAATTGTAACTTAGCCTCTTTGAATAATGAAACTCTTTGGCATGAAAGGCTAGGTCACATAAATTTTAAGGAACTTGCTAGAATTTCAAACAAGGACGTGGTAAAGGGGGTTC
This sequence comes from Tillandsia leiboldiana, assembly GCA_029204045.2. Classification (NCBI taxonomy): domain Eukaryota; kingdom Viridiplantae; phylum Streptophyta; class Magnoliopsida; order Poales; family Bromeliaceae; genus Tillandsia; species Tillandsia leiboldiana. Next base: position 44,014,355 of record CM055066.1, on the reverse strand, counting down.
CAAAACTTTTACTTAAACAAAACATTGTGTGCAGCGGTTGTCAAAAGGGAAAACAGTCCAGGACAGCGCACAAGAACTTGAACCACGTTGGTACAAAACGGCCTTTGGAACTTTTACACATGGATTTAATGGGGCCAACTTGTCAACCATCTTTGGGAGGTAAATGGTATATTTTCTTGATGATTGATGATTTCTCTCGGTATTCTTGGGTAGCATTTTTAAAAGAGAAAGCTGATACTTTTGATTCTTTTCACGAGATTTGCCTTCGTATTATGATTGAAAAGAATGAAAAGATCATTCGTGTTAGGAGTGATAGAGGTGGAGAATTCATAAACTCTAAATTCATTGACTTTTGCACTTCAAACGGTATTAAGCATGAATTCTCTGCACCCTATACACCTCAACAGAATGGTGTTGTCGAGCGCAAAAACAGGGTTGTTCAAGAGATGGCACGTGTTATGCTTCACAGCCGGAATTTACCGCTACATTTTTGGGCTGAAGCTGTGAACACTGCAATCTATGTAATTAATCGAGTTTATTTGCGCCCGGGAACGTTAAATACACCATATGAACTATGGTGTGGTAGAAAACCCAACATCAAATATTTTCGCATCTTCGGGAGTCGGTGTTACATTTTACGTGACCGTGAAAATCTTGGAAAGTTTGACTCTCGAAGTGACGAAGGGATATTCTTGGGGTATTCTACAAACAGTAGAGCATATCGAGTATTTAACTTGGAATCTAAGACGATCGTAGAATCTATAAATGTTAAAGTAGATGAAGCTTTTCACTTTGGATCTGGAAAATCTACCCTCAATATCTCTCTGGATGATGATACTCCTGTAAGTGCATCTTCTCATGATAATACTTCCAATATTAATGATGCATCTAATGGTTCTTCAAGTTTATCTGATGTGCAGGAATCATCTCTTGTACATTCGAGTACTCCGTTATAACAAACGTTACGAATCTCCAAGGATCATCCTGAATCAAACATCATTGGAGATCCACAAGAAGGAGTTAGAACTCGGAGGCAGTTGGTTTGTGGATTCGCTTGCTACGTATCTTTAATCGAACCAAAGAACATAGATGAAGCACTTCAGGATGACTACTGGATTAAAGCAATGTAGGAAGAGCTCCATCAATTTGAGCGAAACAAAGTCTGGGAATTAACGAAGCCTCCAAAGCAACATAATGTGATAGGTACCAAATGGATTTTCAAGAACAAGAAAAATGAGGATGGTACTATCATCAGGAACAAGGCACGATTAGTTGCTCAAGGCTACTCTCAAGTAGAAGGTATAGACTTTGATGAAACATTCGCCCCTGTAGCTAGACTCGAGCCCATTCGTATACTATTTGCTATTGCTTGTCATTTTAAAATCAAATTATTTCAAATGGACGTTAAGAGCGCGTTTCTAAATGGGTTTTTAAATGAGGAAGTTTATGTGGCTCAAACCGAAAGGTTTTGTAGACCATAAACAACCTAACCATGTTTTTCGTTTGAAAAAGGCTCTTTACGGTCTGAAACAAGCACCGCGAAGCATGGTACGAAAGGCTGACAAAGCACCTTTTGGAGAAGGGCTATACTCGAGGGGGAGCTGACAGGGACTCTCTTTGTGAAGTATTATCCAAAGCAATTTCATTGTAGCACAAATCTATGTCGATGACATTGTATTTGGCGCAACAGAGAGATATGATGCTTCTAAATTCGGCGGAGACCATGGAAAGCGAATTTGAGATGTCCATGATGGGCGAATTGACTTATTTCCTTGGATTGCAAATTAAACAAAATGATGAAGGTATTCACTTGAGTCAATCCAAGTATGCAATGGAGTTGGTTAAAAAAGTATGACTTAGAAAATTCGAAGGATTTTCCGACTCCAATGGGAACTAGCCACAAGGGACTTGGAAGTGATTCACAAAGTGGAGAATGTAGACGAGAAACTGTATCGAAGTATGATTGGAAGTCTACTTTACCTCACGGCTAGTCGCCCGGATATATCCTTTAGTGTTGGGATTTGCGCGAGATATCATCAGCACCAAAGGAGGTTCACCTGAAAGCGGTGAAAATGATCATCCGGTACAATCAAAGGATCAATTAATTTCGGAATTTGGTATCCTATGGGAACTAGTCTGGATATTATTGGGATACTCAGATGCCGATTGGGCAGGATCAGTGGATGATCGAAAAGCACGAGTGGTGCATGCTTCTATCTTGGTCATTGCCTTGTTGCATGGCACAGTAAAAAGCAGAATTGCATAGCACTCTCGACTGCCGAAGCGGAATACATTTCAGCGGGTAGTTGTTCAACCCAACTCATTTGGATGAAAGTGTGTTGAGCGACTTCCGATTTCAGCATCTTCGGTAACAATTCTTTGTGACAACACAAGTGCAATTAACATTTCTAAAAACCCTGTGTTGCACTCTAGAACAAAACCTATTGACTTAGATACATCTTTCTTAGAGAGCTAGTTGAATCAAATACTCTTCAACTT
>CM055066.1:43973955-44011756 GCA_029204045.2 Tillandsia leiboldiana | reverse complement strand
GGGGATAGCGGGTGTTCCCGTCACATGACCGGTGACAAAAATAGTTTTCAAAATCTTGAGAAAATCTCCGGAGGACTCGTTGTTTTCGGAGGACGGTCGATCTTCCAAAATTGTTGGAAAAGGAACGGTAGCTATTCCAGATGGCCCGGTTCTAAAAATGTCTTATTTGTTGATGGCCTTAAGACTAACTCATAAGCATAAGTCAACTTTGCGACAATGGTTTTTCAGTTAAATTTTCATCTGTTGAATGCGTTGTAACTGATAGGACCATGTCTTCTTTTTAAAGGGGGTTAGATCTGAAAACAATTGTTATGTTGTTCCTAATAAAATTTCTGAAAATTGTAACTTAGCCTCTTTGAATAATGAAACTCTTTGGCATGAAAGGCTAGGTCACTTAATTTTAAGGAACTTGCTAGAATTTCAAACAAGGACGTGGTAAGGGGGTTCCAAAACTTTTATTAAACAAACATTGTGTGTGGTGGTTGCCAAAAGGGAAAACAGTCTAGGACTGCACACAAGAACTTGAACCACGTTGGTACAAAACGGCCTTTGGAACTTTTGCACATGGATTTAATGGGGCCGAACCGTCAACCATCTTTGGGAGGTAAATGGTATATTTCTTGATGGTTGATGATTTCTCTCGGTTTCTTGGGTAGCATTTTTAAAGAGAAAGCTGATACGTTTGATTCTTTTCATGAGATTTGCCATCGTATTATGATTGAAAAGAATGAAAAGATCATTCGTGTTAGAAGTGATAGAGGTGGAGAATTCATAATTCAAATTCATTGACTTTTGCACTTCAAATGGTATTAAACATGAATTCTCGGCACCCTATACACCTCAACAGAATGGTGTTGTCGAGCGCAAAAACAGGGTTGTTCAAGAGATGGCACGTGTTATGCTTCACAGCCGAATTTACCGCTACATTTTGGGCTGAAGCTGTGAACACTGCAATCTATGTAATTAATCGAGTTTATTTGCGCCCGGGAACGTTAAATACACCATATGAACTATGGTGTGGTAGAAAACCCAACATCAAATATTTTCGCATCTTCGGGATGTCGGTGTTACATTTTACGTGACGTGAAAATCTTGGAAAGTTTGACTCTCGAAGTGACGAAGGGATATTCTTGGGGTATTCTACAAACAGTAGAGCATATCGAGTATTTAACTTGGAATCTAAGACGATCGTAGAATCTATAAATGTTAAAGTAGATGAAGCTTTTCACTTTGGATCTGGAAAATCTACCCTCAATATCTCTCTGGATGATGATACTCCTGTAAGTGCATCTTCTCATGATAATACTTCCAATATTAATGATGCATCTAATGGTTCTTCAAGTTTATCTGATGTGCAGGAATCATCTCTTGTACATTCGAGTACTCCGTTATAACAAACGTTACGAATCTCCAAGGATCATCCTGAATCAAACATCATTGGAGATCCACAAGAAGGAGTTAGAACTCGGAGGCAGTTGGTTTGTGGATTCGCTTGCTACGTATCTTTAATCGAACCAAAGAACATAGATGAAGCACTTCAGGATGACTACTGGATTAAAGCAATGTAGGAAGAGCTCCATCAATTTGAGCGAAACAAAGTCTGGGAATTAACGAAGCCTCCAAAGCAACATAATGTGATAGGTACCAAATGGATTTTCAAGAACAAGAAAAATGAGGATGGTACTATCATCAGGAACAAGGCACGATTAGTTGCTCAAGGCTACTCTCAAGTAGAAGGTATAGACTTTGATGAAACATTCGCCCCTGTAGCTAGACTCGAGCCCATTCGTATACTATTTGCTATTGCTTGTCATTTTAAAATCAAATTATTTCAAATGGACGTTAAGAGCGCGTTTCTAAATGGGTTTTTAAATGAGGAAGTTTATGTGGCTCAACCGAAAGGTTTTGTAGACCATAAACAACCTAACCATGTTTTTCGTTTGAAAAAGGCTCTTTACGGTCTGAAACAAGCACCGCGAGCATGGTACGAAAGGCTGACAAAGCACCTTTTGGAGAAGGGCTATACTCGAGGGGGAGCTGACAGGACTCTCTTTGTGAAGTATTATCAAAGCAATTTCATTGTAGCACAAATCTATGTCGATGACATTGTATTTGGCGCAACAAGAGATAATGATGCTTCTAAATTCGCGGAGACCATGGAAAGCGAATTTGAGATGTCCATGATGGGCGAATTGACTTATTTCCTTGGATTGCAAATTAAACAAAATGATGAAGGTATTCACTTGAGTCAATCCAAGTATGCAATGGAGTTGGTTAAAAAGTATGACTTAGAAAATTCGAAGGATTTTCCGACTCCAATGGGAACTAGCCACAAGGGACTTGGAAGTGATTCACAAAGTGAGAATGTAGACGAGAAACTGTATCGAAGTATGATTGGAAGTCTACTTTACCTCACGGCTAGTCGCCCGGATATATCCTTTAGTGTTGGGATTTGCGCGAGATATCAATCAGCACCAAAGGAGGTTCACCTGAAAGCGGTGAAAATGATCATCCGGTACATCAAAGGATCAATTAATTTCGGAATTTGGTATCCTATGGGAACTAGTCTGGATATTATTGGATACTCAGATGCCGATTGGGCAGGATCAGTGGATGATCGGAAAAGCACGAGTGGTGCATGCTTCTATCTTGGTCATTGCCTTGTTGCATGGCACAGTAAAAAGCAGAATTGCATAGCACTCTCGACTGCCGAAGCGGAATACATTTCAGCGGGTAGTTGTTCAACCCAACTCATTTGGATGAAAAGTGTGTTGAGCGACTTCCGGATTTCAGCATCTTCGGTAACAATTCTTTGTGACAATACAAGTGCAATTAACATTTCTAAAAACCCTGTGTTGCACTCTAGAACAAAACATATTGAACTTAGATATCATTTTCTTAGAGAGCTAGTTGAATCAAATACTCTTCAACTTTCATATATTTCAACTGAGGATCAATTAGCTGACATTCTAACAAAACCTTTGGATCAAAAACGTTTTATTCATTTGCGAAAAGCAATTGGAATGCTTTCCTTGAAATAAACTTCTTTTTGAAACCTTTGCTTAGGATAGGTTTTGTTTTTATTTTGTTTTGTTCATTATCTATGTTTGTACATAGGACATTAATTGAGCATAGATCATAATTGACTTTAATTGCATCTTTTCGCACATTTAGAAATTTATTATGCTTTTGCCATCATAATATTTCACTGTTGCAATGATCATTTATGTTAATTAAATCATCTTCTGAGTGATCAAAGTCAATTTCTCTCTCAATGATCTCTTGGTATAGTCATTATCTTATTTGACTGCTTAGTCGAGTATGAAATCGAGATCAATTTTTGGTTGAATACTTTATATCTTAAATAATTGATAGCCAATTGAGGGGGAGTCAAAGAAATGTAAAATGCTCAAAAGATGTGGAAAGAGTTACATCCCATGAGGAGTGTGAAAACTACCACCACATGGAGGAAAGAGCTACCACATCGGTCGTCCGAGTATTGTGTGCAGCTACCACATGTATACCAAGCATGGTTGTCCAATTTTTGATTAAGTAAAATGCATGTTGAAATACTTGACTCCGTCAAATTTCAAGGTTGGTATAAGGTGGGTTTTTAAAAGAAAGATGCTCAAAGAGCCACTCTCTTTAACAGATTGTCTAGATAAATTATCTACCATATTTGGGATTTCAAACATTTATTGATCTTTGTATTTCATTTTCTTTACTGAATTGATGATTTGATAAAGGCATTACTCATAAGATCAAGTTAGATGTAATTGAAGGTGTTCAACTTTAAGGGATTTAATTTTTGTAAATTCTCGTTTCATTTTTGGATATTATTGATAGATTTGGCATAATCTAATTCTTGTTGTATGAAACGATGATTTTTGTTTAAAGTTGATACACAATTGTGCTTACATACTTTTTCTGGATCTTATGAAATTTTTCTAAATTTTTCTGAAGAAAAAGTTGGAGCCGATCCGGATCGGGCAAGGTGATCCGGATCCCGAACGCAGGCTTCTTCCTGCGGCTGGCCGATCCGGATCGAAATCTCGATCCGATCCGGATCACGGCTAGGGTTTTAATAAGAACAAGAGGGTTTTGATTTCTTTTACCTTAATCTTTTGTTCTCAAGTCTCTAGAGCCTCTCTCTCTAGAACTATTGCACCTTGGAGCTTTCCAAACTCAAGTTCTTCGAATATAAGTAAGTTTTATTGATCAAAATCTCGGTTTTTCACCGTTTTTCTTTTTCCTCCTCAAACGTGATGAATTTCTTGGATCGATTTCGTTTGTGGATGGTTTTTGATCAAATTTCTTTTGAAATAAGAACTCTGGGTAGATTAGTTTTGATTATATGCTAGGTATTCCCAAGTTAAACGGATTTTTGGTCTTCGATTTCTAAAAATTTCGGTTTTAGGGCATATAATAAGGATTTTCGAAAATCATGCAATTGATCTATTTTTAAAAGTCCTTTTGCAAAACTAATTTGATTCTTAGTCTCTCTACATGATTATGAGTGTTTGGGTACAATTTTTTAAATCTTTGAAAATTAACAATTTATCATGTGTTCTTGAGTTATTGTTCACAGGATTTTAAATCTATTAAGCACTTGCACCAATGGCGTTCGCCTGGATAATCTTCCTTTTGGTAGCAATGGTAGGACCTAGTGCGTCTTCTATAAAAAGAGAACAAGATGACTCAAATCAAGTAGAGACAAAGAAAGTTTGTCAAAATGATTCAGAATCAGATGAAGAAGACTGGGAAGAGATTTGTGAACAAGCACAAAAAGCTATTGACAAAGAAGATAGGTTGTACTTGAAGAACAAGAAGCTGATGAAATCTTCCTCAACAACCAAGCAGTACACTAGGCGAAAGAATTCGAGGGGAACTGGAATTCAGATTGATAGACCCCTCGCCAGAGCTCGCTCTCTCCCTAGAGAATCTCCATGGACTGAAGGTCAAGATGCACCGTCTGGTTCTATACTACATCCTTCAACGTCCTGGAGACACACAGCAAAAGCGAATGTAGGGTCCTCATTTCGACAAGAACAGCGAAGATCGTCTGCTGAACAAGACAGCGTGTCTACAAATCTCAAACAGATTATCTCTGAGCAACATAAGATGAAAAGAAAGGTCTCCAGAATGTCAAAAATGCTTCAAGCGATTTTGAAGAAGTTGGATTGTACCAATCCCGCTAGTTCGGATTCTGACTGACTTAACTTTCTTTCTAATCTTTTTGTGCAGGAGTTCAGTTTTTAGGACTTACTCTTAGTTCTAGTTCTTGCATTTCGGAACAATTTTTTAAAATGTTTAACTCTCCTTAAATTTTTGGTAATTTTGGCTTTGTTTGTGACAAAAAGGGGGAGAGAGTTTAGAGAGAACTTGAACAATGATTGAACAATGATTGATGTGAATGTGTGAACATCAAGGTAAGTACATCAAGGTAAGTATCACTTCAACTTTGACTTTGGTGAAAGGTAAGTATCACAACTTTGGTTTTTATCTTGTGATTTGTTGCATTTTCCTACTAACTATTCGACTAACTATTTGGACATGTATTATTACTAACAAGTTGTTTGATTACTAACAAAGCAAAGTTATGACATTTGGAATTTTATTGCTTAGAAGATATGTCAATGTTTGATTGTGATCTTATTACATATCTGAATTACTCAATGTCATGGTGAGCATAAACTCTATCTCTGTTAGGTTTTGAATGCTAAATATTCTTGAGGTATCTAACGATCTCTTTTTGTCAAGAATGATTTCTTTGTGCAGAGAGTACAGATGTCTAAGTTTAGAGTCTGTTTTAGGAGTTTATATCTCATGTTTTTAAATTTTTGGATCTCCATTGTAAATTTTTGTTGTATGGTGATAGCAACAAAAATATCTTTTTGAATTTTCTTTAGTGGATCTGTGTTTTGTCACGAAACCGCCAAAGGGGGAGATTGTTACGGAATTTGAGTTGGCGTAGTTTCGTGAAAGGTTCAAGTCTTGAAGATTGAAGGTGAAGAAAGTTGGATCATTTAACTCAATCTCAAGAAAGAAGAATTCAAAAGGATCAGGTATGTTTAACTAAAGATTATTGGTGATCCGAATACTTCTTGTAGTGTAGAAACACCTGGAAGAATATTTAACTGCATAAAAATCAAAAATTGGTGTTCGGACATGTTCAGGATCCGGATCAGAGCCAGCAATCCGGATCCCGAAAGTTGTTGTTTCATACATTACTTCAATCCGGATCGCAGCATCTCACGATCCGGATCCCGAACGTTGAGTTTTCTGAATTGTATGAACGATCCGGATCAGGCATTCCGATCCGGATCCCGAACGTTTGTTTTTCTGGAAACCGTCTTTCTTGCTACTGCAATCCGGATCGCCCAAATCCGATCCGGATCGCCGTCCGTAAAAATTCCAAAAATGTTAGGTTTTTGATTCTTATCTCCTTCCAAATGTTTCTAACCTATAAATAGACCCTATGACTCTTTTTCTAGGGCGAATCCAAAATAATCACATAGAGCCGTCATATTCATATATCATTTCATACGGCCTAGATCCACATATAGAGAAGAAAGGAAATCATTAGAGAATACTCTATGTTTCTTCATCTATATTGATTAGTTTGATTCTAGGTTTTCATACTCACATCTTGAGTTGAATCAAACTAATGAATACTTAGATGGTATTTCCGATCTATCTTTGATCTAAGTATTCGGCGGATCATCACCACCCAAAAACAACGATTTCCCCAAAATCGGCGCGTGGATTCGCGTGTCCTTGTGGATTCAAGGTTCAACCGCTCTCGTGGATTCGGAGCGAGGCACGTTCGTGGATTCGAAGGGTGCTACTGGGTGAAGACCGTGGATTCGGTCGGACGTCGTGGATTCGACGTTGGACGCCGTGGATTCGGCGTTGGGCGCAGATCGTGGATTCGAGAAGCGTCGTGGAGCGAGCGGAGAAGATCCTCTAGGAGCGTATGGAAAAGGTTGAGTCGTAAGTGTGTATGGTAAATGACCTTGTACGTGTTTTAATTCTAGTGGATTTCTGCCGTGTTATCGGTCCCGTGGTTTTTTACTCCGGTGATGGAGTTTTCCACGTAAAAATCTTGCGTGTTATTTTTATTTCCGCATTTGGTTTTTTTATCGCAACGATTTTTGAGTGTTTATACGTTTACACCTATTCACCCGCCTCTAGGTGTTTTTTCCCCTATTTAGATCTACATTTCATATAACCCAACATGTGAGTCTATTGTTTGGGAAGCAGTGTAGGTGAGCAGGGGTTGTTGACTACATGGCGCTCTGGTATTGGTCACTTTCGGCTAGGATGCCCTGCATGCGGTTTTTTTTTTTCTATGGGGTAGGCCTTGTGGCAGGTCTTAGAGCTGAAATCTAACTTTAGTTTTGACCGTCGTCTCAGTATAACGGACAGTCGGAACGGACAATCCGGGATGGTGGTTATGCTCCGAGCTAGTGGCCCGTGTTGGTGACGAGTGGAGGTGGTCCGTGTTGGTGACGGGCGGGTTCGTTGTTTTCAAAGGAGGATTACTTGTAGGCGGTGACTCGGCTGGTTTGATTGGCACGTCCTGGAGTTGTGTGAGGGTATTAGTGTGGTTTCCCCCTTTGTTGTCGGGTTATTTTGGGCATTTAAGGGCCCGTCGGTCCGGGTTGGGTGGTAGGACTGGGTTACCTCGATGCACCGCGAGACTTTGGTTGGTGACTGCTCAACACCGTCAGAGGTGGTCTGCGAACCGGTGGCGTCATAATAGGGAACTCCAAGTCGAGGAGCAGGCTTACTCAGGTTAGTTCGATCAAGAGAAAGACGGGACGGTAGGGTTGCCAGGCGGGTTGAGCTGTCGTTTGTTTGAAATCTTAGGGTGGTTCAATCCGGTAGTTTTCCACTCAGGGTACCACCGAGCTTCGCCAAGAGTTATAGGGCGTTTCGCGTGTCATTGCTTCGGGGGTGGGTATTTGAACGCCCCAGCGGTGTTCATGGGTTCGATGAACAGAATTTTTTTAGACCTTTCTTGGATCAACTCGCGTACAGACGAGGTGTGTTTACGAGTGATCTAGCAGACTCTCAGGGACCAGAGAGTGTAGGCCAAACTCAAAAGGTGTGAGTTTGGGCACCACAGGGGGGGGGGGGCGTGAAGCCCTTGGGAGCGCAGGTCGGGCATGCTTGGGCCCTTTCCCCACTTATTGGATTCCTGGGGTGTCTAAGTTTCGAGGACGAAACTTCTTTTAAGGTGTGAGTGATGTAATACTCGGGAAATTTGAGTTGGTATAAAGAGTGTTTTTCAGGTGTGAATGTGTGCGAGGAAACAAAATTAACCTTAGTGGTGTGTATACCGGTGTGCAGATGGCATAGTTTCCGAAGCACAAATTCCGCCTTTCCGATCTGAGTCTGATCTCGAAAATCTGAGGTCTCCAGTGCGACCGTCTCATCGAATCGAGTGAAAATGGTATAGACCGTTCGTCGATCCGACGGTCGGATCGTCCTGAACTTAGCAAGGAAACTAGTGGGACCCGCGACTTAAGTGAATAGTGAAGTGAATAGTAACTCCCTGATTTATTTCCCTCGCTAGCCAACGTCGGCAGATCGACTGTCTGGAGTCCGATTCCGACGATCCAGGTAGTCGATTTGAATGGCGTCGTCATTCTGAGCGCAGTGGCATTGACCAAATATCCGTTTGACGAGCCTAAAGCATCGTAAAACGTGCCAGACTGTATAAACTACAGTATTTTTATGGATTTTAAAATTATAGGGGATCGAAGGCGACAAACCAAAATCACTACTTTATAGGTTTCGTCGAGCCGGACGTCGTGGCAAAGTTCGTTTTTTCGTTTGGCGACTCGAATACCTCGAAAAACGTGAAAAACAACGAGAAATACGAAAAATTACATAGAGACCCCTATATTTCATGCTCCAAATTGCGTGCTGCTTTGTGGAGAAGGACCTAAGTGTGATTTAGAATTGCTGTGAGGGACTTGGCTCTAAATAGTGTGAGTAGAGGGGGCTAAATGCATTTTGTTGCATTAGTATAGATATAGTTTAGGGTTCCTTGGAAACCGTAGAGAGCCCAGAACCCTAGCCCCAAGCCGCATCCACCAACCCCTTCGGGTCCCTCTGCTCTCCCCTTGTCGATTACGCCGCCGGCCGCCGCCTCCCTTCGCCGGAAAGAGAGAGGGATCAAGAGGAAGCCTTGATCTCGGTTGGGTTGGAGGAGGAGGCAACGAGAGGACTCCATATTTCACCAGACCTCTTCTGGGACCTCCTCTGTGCCTGAGAGACCCAGCCGAGGGGTTCCCGACGCCCTGCTCTGTCGTACGCCGCCGCGGGGAGGTTTTCTTCTTCCCTAGTTTTCCGGCGAGGTGAGTGGTTGGAAGTTTTTGCTTTAGAATGGTCAGAGTGACCATGCTTAAGTTTCCTGACTTTGAGACGATCCTACTAGTGAAGCCTGAGCCGCCGCCGTCATCCCCGTCGCCGGCGGGAGCAACATCTTGCCGGAAGTCTTCTTTTTGGCTGACCTTGACCACGGGCTTCATCCGACCGCAGAAGCGAAGATCAAGACCGTTGGATCTGGTCTTCTCGACGACTGCAACATCATCCCGAAATTTGGTGATAATCGGTTGAGAGTCCGGGCCTTGCGAGCTTGCCCTAGAACCGAGCAAAAGTGCCCTTTGGCCGAACTTCGCCGTCCGGCGCCGCCGCTCACCCGCGCCGCAGGCCACCACCTCAGCAAGCCCCGTAGCGCCGAGGGGAACACCATTAGAGGACCTCGTTCTTGGCCGAGCTTGAGTTGGGTCGCGTCGCCGGCGGTCGCCGTCGTTTCCACTTGCCGGCCAGTGACCCAGGTAAGGTATTTGGATCGTTTAGAGGCTCTTCTTGAAGTTGCATGGGAGTTCTAACGTAGGTTTTGCATCCTCTGAAGTTGCACCATCATGGTAATCCGAGCTTCACCGCCGGCCGGCGCCGCCGCCTCTGGTCGCCGGCCATCTACCTAAGTGAGTTGTTGGCACTATATGAGTGCTTTCTATCAAGTTACTTTGGGCCGAAAGCCTCTGGAAAATAAGTTTCTCCCAACCTCGCTTTCTTGTGTTTGTATTGGGTTTTTCCCGGCCATCCGCCGCCTCCGGCTGCCGGCGCCAGGTGGGCTGCGACCAACCTGCATCTGGGAGGGTCTGGGTACTGAGGCTTGGCTCTGTAGGCGTTTGGCACCAGTGATGATTAAGGGCCGGCCAGCCAGAGCTTACCTTGAGTGGGTGTTGCTTCGGCCGACTTCTCCGGCCATCCTCCGGCGCGCCACAGGTGAGCACAACTCTCCTCCGTCATCGCTGAACATCATTCTCCTGTTAGATTACTTTTTGATCATGTGTACAATAGGTTGTGGCATTGTGGTCCTTTTTGGATCTAAGAGTTAAATAGCCAACTTTGTTCTCAGGCCTCATGCAAGCCCAAACTCGTGAGCACGAGCTTCGTCTCGTTGAAACGAGCACGCTGGAACTTACGGCGCTGTCTCGGATTCCCTGGATTTAGAGAACGAGTTGGAACAATGTAGCAAGTTAATGTAATTATGCAATTTTTAGAGTATTTTATGGACCAGGTTGCAAAGGTAACTTCTTGGCTGTCTTTCGACAGTGTGTACGCACCCTCTAAGCATTTCGTTAGACGTCCGGAGACTTTCGTTGAGCGGATGACGGTTATCATTCCGTAAATCGGCAAAATCGTCGGTTTACGATTTCTGACGAGTGTCTCACATACCCCGGTATGAAAGAATGGTTTCAGGTTACGGTAGTGTTGTCGGGATAGGTATGAGTGAGTCTATTGCTGATCACAGGTTCTGTTCATGGCCCAGCAGTTCAGTACCAGTCTACCAGCAGCCTAGCGAGAGCTCGGGATCGGCCTACATACAGGTGGTTCGTTCGGCTGACTTCGAGGTGGGTTTTCGTTCTGAGGGTTAGTGTCTGGGTTCAAAATTTTTGAACATTCTCAATTACTCTCTAACTGTGCTAATATTTGGTGATCTTTATGGTTCATTACTATCGGTTTTATCTTGTGTACTTGGTTACTATGCTCGAGGCTGCAGCACGCGCACCCGCGGTTTGGCCACCGCAAAGGGTGCGCTTTTTCGGAAAAGTGGTCTATGACCCGTGTAAACCCACGAGGTGACGTAGTGGGGGTCCCCGTAGGTGGGGGGTTTTGAGGCGCCAAGGTGTGAGCGGTGCGACCCGTTGAGGTAGCTGCTCGGCGTGGTTTACCGAGGTAGGTGCTCGGTCGGGATGCCGGGGCAGGTGCCCGGATTAGGTTATGCAGGGGGTCGTGGTTTGCCCTTTCCCGCTCTGATACCACTTGTGGGTTATGTTAAATATGGATCTGAATAGGAAAAAAACCACCTAAAGGGGGGTGAATAGGTGTAAACAATAAACACACCAAAATCTTTGCGTAACAAAAAACCCAATACGAAAAAGTAAATATGTAATACTCGGGAAATTTGACTTGGTATAAAGAGTGTTTTTCAGGTGTGAATGTATGCGAGGAAACAAAATTAACCTTAGTGGTGTGTATACCGGTGTGCAGATGGCACAGTTTCTGAAGCACAAATTCTGCCTTTCCGATCTGAGTCTGATCTCGAAAATCTGAGGTCTCCAGTGCGACCGTCTCATCGAATCGAGTGAAAATGGTGTAGACCGTTCGTCGATCCGACGGTCGGATCGTCCTGAACTTAGCAAGGAAACTAGTGGGACCCGCGACTTAAGTGAATAGTGAAGTGAATAGTAACTCCCTGATTTATTTTCCTCACTAGCCAATGTCGGTCGATCGACTGTCTGGAGTCCGATTCCGACGATCCAGGTGGTCGATTTGAATGGCGTCGTCATTCTGAGCGCAGTGGCGTTGACCAAATATCCGTTTGACGAGCCTAAAGCATCGTAAAGCGTGCCAGATTGTATAAACTATAGTATTTTTATAGATTTTAAAATTATAGGGGATTGAAGGCGACAAACCAAAATCACTACTTTATAGGTTTCGTCGAGACGGACGTCGTGGCAAAGTCCGTTTTTTCGTTTTGGCGACTCGAATACCTCGAAAAACGTGAAAAACAATGAGAAATACGGAAAATTACATAGAGACCCCTATATTTCATGCTCCAAATTGCATGATGCTTTGTGGAGAAGGACCTAAGTGTGATTTAGAATTGCTGTGAGGGACTTGGCTCTAAATAGTGTGAGTAGAGGGGGCTAAATGCATTTTGTTGCATTAGTATAGATATAGTTTAGGGTTCCTTGGAAACCGTAGAGAGCCCAGAACCCTAGCCCCCAGCCGCATCCACCAACCCTTTCGGGTCCCTCTGCTCTCCCCTCGTCGGTTACGCCGTCGGCCGCCACCTCCCTTCGCCGGAAAGAGAGAGGGATCAAGAGGAAGCCTTGATCTCGGTTGGGTTGGAGGAAGAGGCAACGAGAGGACTCCATATTTCACCAGACCTCTTCTGGGACCTCCTCTGTGCCTGAGAGACCCAGCCGAGGGGTTCCCGACGCCTTGCTCCACCGTACGCCGCCGCGGGGAGGTTTTCTTCTTCCCTAGTTTTCCGGCGAGGTGAGTGGTTGGAAGTTTTTGCTTTAGAATGGTCCAAGTGACCATGTTTAAGATTCCTGACTTTGAGACGATCCTACCAGTGAAGCCTGAGCCGCCGCCGTCATCCCCGTCGCCGGCGGGAGCAACATCTTGCCGGAAGTCTTCTTTTGGGCTGACCTTGACCACGGGCTTCATCCGAACGCAGAAGCGAAGATCAAGACCGTTGGATATGGTCTTCTCGACGACTGCAACATCCTCCCGAAATTTGGTGATGATCGGTTGAGAATCCGGGCCTTACGAGCTTGCCCTAGAACCGAGCAAAAGTGCCCTTTGGCCGAACTTCGCCATCCGGCGCCGCCACTCACCCGCGTCGCAGGCCACCACCTCAGCAAGCCCCGTAGCGCCGAGGGGAACACCTTGGTCCAAGTTGCACCGGCCCAGGCTCCGCCGGCCGGAATCCACCATTAGAGGACCTCGTTCTTGGCCGAGCTTGAGTTGGGTCGCGTCGCCGGCGGTCGCCGTCATTTCCACTTGCCGGCCAATGACCCAGGTAAGGTATTTGGATCGTTTAGAGGCTCTTCTTGAAGTTGCATGGGAGTACTAACGTAGGTTTTGCATCCTCTGAAGTTGCACCATCGTGGTAGTTCGAGCTTCGCCGCCAGCCGGCGCCGCCGCCTCTGGTCGCCGACCATCTACCTAGGTGAGTTGTTGGCACTATATGAGTGCTTTCTATCAAGCTACTTTGGGCCGAAAGCCTCTGGAAAATAAGTTTCTCCCAACCTCGCTTTCTTGTGTTTGTATTGGGTTTTTCCCGGCCATCCGCCGCCTCCGGCTGCCGGCGCCAGGTGGGCTGCGACCAACCTGCATCTGGGAGGGTCTGGGTACTGAGGCTTGGCTCTGTAGGCGTTTGGCACCAGTGATGATTAAGGGCCGGCCAGCCAGAGCTTACCTTGAGTGGGTGTTGCTCCGGCCGACTTCTCCGGCCATCCTCCGGCGCGCCACAGGTGAGCACAACTCTCCTCCGTCATCGCTGAACATCATGCTCCTGTTAGATTACTTTTTGATCATGTGTACAGTAGGTTGTGGCATTATGGCCCTTTTTGGAGCTAAGAGTTAAATAACCAACTTTGTTCTTGGGCCTCGTGCAAGCTCAAACTCGTGAGCACGAGCTTCGTCTCGTTGAAACGAGCACGCTGGAACTTACGGCGCTGTCTCGGATTCCCTGGATTTAGAGAATGAGTTGGAACAGTGTAGCAAGTTAATGTAATTATGCAATTTTTAGAGTATTTTATGGACCAGGTTGCAAAGGTAACTTCTTGGCTGTCTTTCGACAGTGTGTACGCACCCCCTAAGCATTTCGTTAGAGGTCCGGAGACTTTTGTTGAGCGGATGACGGTTATCGTTCCGTAAATCGGCAAAATCGTCGGTTTACGATTTCTGACGAGTGTCTGACATACCCCGGTATGAAAGAATGGTTTCAGGTTACGGTAGTGTTGTCGGGATAGGTATGAGTGAGTCTATTGCTGATCACAGGTTCTTTTTAGGGCCCAGCAGTTTAGCACCAGTCTGCCAGTAGCCTAGCGAGAGCTCGGGATCGACTTACATACAGGTGGTTCATTCGACTGACTTCGACGTGGGTTTTCGTTCTGAGGGTTAGTGTATGGGTTCAAAATCTGTGAACATTCTCAATTACTCTCTAACTGTGCTAATATTTGGTGATCTTTATGGTTCATTACTATCGGTTTTATCTTGTGTACTTGGTTACTATGCTCGAGGCTGCAGCACGCGCACCCGCGGTTTGGCCACCGCAAAGGGTGCGCTTTTCTGGAAAAGTGGTCTATGACCCGTGTAAACCCACGAGGTGACGTAGTGGGGGCCCCTGTAGGTGGGGGGTTTTGAGGCGCTAAGGTGTGAGCGATGCGACCCGTCGAGGTAGGTGCTCGGCGTGGTTTACCGAGGTAGGTGCTCGGTTGGGTTGCCGGGGCAGGTGCCCGGATTAGGTTATGCAGGGGGTCGTGGTTTGCCCTTTTGGGAGGGCGGTTACTCCGGATAGTTCTTACGGTCTGTTTTACTTACATTTTTTCCCCTGCATTCCTTTTTATATCTAGTGTCGCTGACTTCCCACTCCGTGACAGGTTCCTTCAGGGGTGAGAGCTAGGGCGACGGTGAGGCCGTGGCAGGAGCTTTTGGGTCCTTCGAGGCCCTAGACTGTATTTACTCCCTGTACGCATTTCATTTCCTATTAGTAGTCTACTATGCGGTTCTCGATACCCTCGTGGGGTCGGTGTGGATGTCGACATGTTATTCTCTTAGTGATGTGGATGATTGATCTTTTTCCTTCTTCTGTTTGGCCGTTTTCAAACCACAAAAAGAAAAGAAAAAGAAAGAAAGAGGCATTGCGAAAACTGTTTTAAAAATCTGGGTGTCGTGTGGGCACCGTTTTCAAAAACGCTGTTGATTTATGGTTTTCGAAACTGTTTTAGAAATCTGGGTGCCGGGTGGGCATCGCTTTCAAAACTGTGGATTTATCCTTTCAAATCGATCGGCCGCGAGAAGTATTTAGTCTTGTACGCTCATGTTGTTAAACTGTTGTGATTGAATAAAACTGTTGTGATTGAATGTTTGTATTAGCCGCGACGCCGTGCATATACAGAGGAGACTCTGCCCGTTTGTAGGGTGCATCTGTGTATGCGGCGGGTCTGGGCACGCACCGGGGAGAAAGGACTTTCAAAAAAAAATATATACGCAAATTCAATCTTTTCGTTGGTCGTCTTCCGCCTAATGAAACCCCCGGGGCGTGACAAAATAACACGCAGAGATTTTACGTGGAAAACTCCAATCCAGGAGTAAAAAACCACGGGACCGATCACACGGTGAAATCCACTAAGATTAAACACGTACAAAGGTGATATAACGTACTCACACAACTCAACCTTTTACCATACGCTCCTAGTTGATCTTCTCCGCTCGCGCCGCAACGCGCCTCGAATCCACAATTTGCGTCCAACGCCGAATCCACAGCATCCAACCGAATCCACGGTCTCCACCAAGTAGTACGTCTCGAATCCACGAACGCACCTCGCTTCGAATCCACGAAACGGTAGCACCTTGAGTCCACAAGTCCACGCGAATCCACGCACCGATTTTTGGCAAAATCGTTGTTTGTTGGTGGTGAAAATCTTCCGAATACTTAGATCAAAGATAGATCGAAAATACCATCTAAGTATTCATTAATTTGATTCTATAAGAAATCTGAGTTTTGAAACCCTAGAATCAAATTAATCAATATAGATGAAGAAACGTAGAATAGATCTAGTTTTTTCCTTTCTTCTCTATATGTGGATTTTTTTAAGTTTTTCGGTTATCTCCGTTAATTTTTTTGGATTACCCTAAAAGATGAAATTAGGTTTTATTTATAGGTTAGAAACCTTTGGAAGAGGATAAGAATCAAAAACTACATTATCTAGAATTTTTCGGGTCGACGGTCCGGACTGGAATAAGTTGGGTCCGGACTGTCGTCATTAAACATAACTTTTCCAGAAAAACATGTTCGGGGTCCGGACTGAAATGTGGGCAGTCCAGACTGTTCATGCGATTTCTGCAGAATCCATGTTTGGGGTCCGGACTGAAACAGGGGAGGTCCGGACTGAAATTCCACATGAACTAAACTATGTTCGGGGTCCGGACTGTAATGCCCTGATCCGGATCCTGAACATATTACATGTCCAGTTTTTTATTTTTATGCAATTAAAAATCCATCCAAGTGTTTCTACACTATAAGAAGTATTCGGATCACCAAAATTATTTAGTTAAACGTACCTGATCCTTTTGAATTCTTCTTTTTTGAGATTGAGGTATATGATCCAAACATCTTCATCTTCAATCTTCAAGTCTTAAACACTTTCATGAAATACGCCAACACAAATTCCTTAACATAGTGGAGAGATTTGTTCCACTTGAGCACGGTAGTGATCCAGTCCTGCTCTTACGATACTTGTGATATGGTTACTTTACTCGTGTGGGTAGCTCCCCTCGAGTTCCACTCCGAAGTGTGCAGTGGTGTCAAATAGGCGCCGGACAGTGGTACCAGATAGGTGTCGGACAGTGGTACCAGATAGGTCCGGTCAGTTATCGAGTTTTGCTATCACGTCGGCACGGATTTACTTGCCCGATACTGAGGGCGGCAGCAGGAGTTTTTGCTATCACATCGGCGCGGCTTTACTTGCCCGATGGTAAGGGCGGCAGCAGGCAGTACCAATTTTTACTGGTGGATAGATTGGGTTTATTTGGACGGTTATGGTTACTGATGCATACATATGGTTATTCCTTTCTGGCACTGCATTTAGAGGCATAGTAGTGGTGGTTTCTTTTTTATCATAAGTTTTATTGCTTACCACTCTTCTTTCCCTTTTGCCTCTGGTAGATCTAGTGGGTGCGTCGGAGTTTGAGGCTTTACCCACTTGGGGAGGCTACTGGTTTACTAGTAGTTCTCACCCCCTTTCTTTTTTTCCTTTTTTTCTTCCCTTTGTTTTGCAGAGTCTTCTGCGGGAGCTGTTGGGTTATCAGCGGCGGATCGAGGAGAGAGGACAGCTGAGTAGATAGATCGTCTGCCCGACTGAGAGTTTAGCTGGACTTTTGTTGTACCCATTTTACTCATACTATTGTACTTTTACTTTTGGGTCTAACTTTTGCCAGCTGGTTGTATTTATTTTGGTGAGCTGGGAGAGACTGATGTATCATTTTTACAGAGGTACTGTATTTTACTTCCAGTTTCAGTCTGAGATGTAGTAGTTTTTAGTTCAGCTATATTTTTATTGCTATTTTATTGTATCTCTTATATCTAAGCAGGTTGCTGGCGCTTCGTGTACGCGGGAAATTTCGTGTGCACAACGGATCTGTAGACGGGCCCGGGTTCTGGTGTACACCTGGGGCGTGACAGATTATGTGGTATCAGAGCTTAGGGATTGGTCAGTTGGGACATAGGAAACCCTAGGCTTTTGGCAGACCCTAGGATGATAGGGCGTGAGTGACGCGATATTTTGCGAAAGTCAGTGATTTATTTATTTGACTCTTCCTATGAGTGAAGAGGGATCGACATATCCTATTTCTATGGGACAGTTATGTTGGCTGCAGACAACATAAAGTTACAGAAATAGGGGAATGTCTTTGACTTTCGCTAGATTGGGTCGAGTGTTTGTGGTGTGCTGATTTGCGGTTTTTGTTGTGGTGAGCGGTGTCTCCCCGACGTTGGGTTTTGACCCGTGTGCACCTTGTCGCAGCAGTTGAGTCTGAGCTGTTTGATTCGGGCCGGATACCCAGATTGTAGTCGAGAGCTCCGGACCCAGAAGGCAGGAGTGTTAGAGGCATATCAGCGGTGGAGTGGGCAGCCGGTTTAGGTGACACAGTTGTCGGAGCAGCGAGGTGACACAGTTGTCGGAACAGAGAGCAGCCCCCTCCGTGCCGACGTTTAGTGCTGGGGCACCGAGGTAGGGTGGACAGTTGACAACAGATAAGCTGTGGGACATCCTCGATCGAGTGAGACAGTTTCGGCAGATGAACCACCCCGATTCGTGGGTTTGAGTTTGGAGCCTTTGGAGGCAGAGTTGTGTTCGGTGGTGATGGAGAGGCTACGTGTGTCACGCCCCGGAGTTGGAACTGCGACCTGGCTCGCCAACAGATCCGCCATCTGTATGGAAATCTCCACACAGATGAAGCGTCTAACCTGCAAATCAGATCTATAGCTATACATGTATCAAAGCTGTAAAAATAAAATAAGTAGCTACATAATCCCAACACTGAACAGCTGAAGTAGCACATCCAAAATATGGTCATCTCTCAGTCTAAAACATAATACATGATACATCAAACCTCTCAAACTATTCAGTACATAAATAAATCTCTCAGATAGGGTACATCTACCTCTAACTCTCAAAATAAAACTGATAAGGAGCTACTCGGCCACACCCTTACCTCGATCTGCTGCCTCCGCCCGAATCGGTGCCGGAACAGCTACCTCAGGAAAACCTGTCACCACAGCGGGTGTGAGAACTACTGCAGAAGGTAGTTCCCAGTGGGTACCGTCACCAAGATCCACGGTATGCCCACTAAGTCTACTGGAGGCAAGACAATAGATATACAGATAGATAATATGAAAGCTGAAATGAAACTACAGCTAATATGCCTCAAGTATCATGCTCAAAGGAAAAACTCAGCTAAGAACATCCAATGCATCCACTCTCTCACGAGGTGCCCACATCAACCAAAATCTCAATGACTGCCAAATCTGGTCCAGTCAAGCCTGCGCCCCCTGGTGTATCAACTAGGGCCCCTAGTGTATCAACTAGGGTGTCCAATCGGACTATCATAATATCACGCAAAGCAGCCTCATTAGGCGCATCATCATCATCGCATCCGGAGCGGCTCTCGAGGGGCGCTACCCCACCGAGGAATAAGCGTGTCTCATCTGGCTCAAAAAGCGGCATCTGCAGGCTATAATCAATGATCGAACAGGTCGAAAACTCGAAATGCCAACTAACCTATAAACAGGTCGGAGAACACTCCACGACTCAATCTGATAGTACACACAACCCCCAAGACACTAGGAAACCCATCCACTGAGTCAATAATATCTCCCCGGACCCCAGGCACGAGAGTACATGCATCCTGAATCTATCCAACCCCTCTGGGTGATCACAATGTTTAAAACTATTTTTGAAACCATTTTTTATATTAAAACGGGTTCAATGATTTTAAAACAGTTCAGATGCAATTCGGAAGTCAACTAATCATGCAATCTAGTGTCAAACAGTCTCACGATCATACTGATGATAAAAGGGGTTCAAGTCTATCATTCAAAGATAATCTAAACATCTATCAGATTTTACCAGCTATACAGATAGCTAACTAGGCATGCTAACATGCTTTCAACAGAATTAGAAGGCATTCCACAAAGTTTGGAAGAATTCCAACCCACCTGGATGTGCGCGTTAATGCTAACTCCAAAAGAGCTGAAATTTAACGGGTGCGATCCTCAGGTTCTCACGATTCCAACGCACCAAAAATCGACCAAAAATTCCACCCGGTCGCTGAAATATAAGCCGAACATCGTGGTAAGCTCAAATTACTCAAAACAGTAATTTTATCACACATCTGTCCACAAAATAGGGAATTACCTCCTGTGAGATGGCCTCCAAAAACTCCAAGAAAAATACGACGGCGATCCTTTCGAAGTGTAGATAGAAATCGAGCCTTTAAACACCAATTTCCGCCTCTCGTAGGCCAAGAAATTGCAAGATTAATCCTCCGCTGTCCAGAACATGCAACAGCAAAAAGGGGGTCTAAAGATGATGCACGCACTCCCATAAAAACTCAAAACAGAGCCAAGAGATGAATACCAAAGTCGAGGATCTAACTGTCGTGAAAACGCTGCCGCAAAAATCAGCGAAAAAGACCAAGAACTCAGCTCGGGGGAGTCTGCGGACGAAAAGTCGACGAAAATGATCGATATCGGAACAGCGTCGAAGCTCGCAAGATCGGGGAGGAAAAATATAAAACGGTCTCCAAAATTTCTCCAAAACCCCAAAAAGTGTAGAAAACTCGAAGTAGAAACTCTCTGTCAGAAATGACACTCAAAAAAAATCTCAGAAACTCCAGAAATGAAGCCCTCAATGGCCTATTTATAGCCAAAAAAAACACTATTGGGCTTGTCGGATTCGGGCCCAAAAACCGGGCGCCCGAAAGTTACTGTAGCCGCCCGAAATTCTGAGATGCTGCCACGTGTCCCGCCCGAATCCGCCAGATCGCGCCACCTGTTCCAGCCGCCCACGTTCCGCACGCCACGCGCACGTGGGCGGCGTGCGCCTGCCAATGGCACAGTGCCACGTGTCCCCACGTGGTTCACGCGGTGCACGCGCCCGGTCTACGCGTCGGGTCTTCCGAATCTTGTCGGCCAATCATGCGACGCCACGTGTCACAGCCACCGCCACTGTCTTTGACGCCGTCCAACCAATAGGGTGCTGCCACGTGGAATTGCTATTTCTCGGTGCTCCCGGTGCACGCGCCGGTCTGTGGACCCGCCACCGCGCGCCGCGCCTGCCCGCGTTTGCGCGCGCCTACCCGCGCCTTCCCGCGCTGCCCGCGGCCGCGTTCCGCCATTGCACCGCCGCGCTCCGCCTTGCTCCGCCGCCTGCTGGTCGCCGCTGACCGTCGGAATAGTAATTCCGGCCGGTGAACAGTACTTTTTGCTCCGAATTCCGAAAAATGCAAGTAAATAACCCATTTTCATCGTTTTTGCGCGCTGAGTCCAAATTCGCTGTCCGTTTTGCCAAATTCTCTTTCTAAATTTTGCCGGAAGCACCCACAAAAGCAAACTTGATGCGATTTTCACGCCGGTTCCAAATCTGGAATCCGATTCTTGAACAACCAACTTTGTCACACGACATAGGCCTCCAGAAGTCACTGCTCGCCCTGCAAAACCATCCCAGAGATCCGGATCTTCACATCCTCCCCCTCTAAAAGAAAGTTTCGTCCTCGAAACTAAACCTACCTCATCCAGGAGTCTCAAACAGGTGGGGATAAGCATCCATCATCACCGTCTCCAGCTCCCAAGTAGCCTCCCGCTCCTCGTGATTACTCCACAACACTTTCACGTACGGTATAGCCCGATTGTGCAATTCTCTCACCTCACGAGCCAGAATCTGTAATGGGCGCTCCTCGTGCCCTAGATCCTCACCGATCTCGAGCGGAGTGAAGTCAATCACGTGCGTAGGATCATAATGTCACGCCCCGGGGGTTTCATTCAGCGGAAAAGAAAGAGTTGCTTGTTTGGCGTGTAAAATTTTTTTGAAGTTCGGTCCCCCCCGGCGCGTGCCCAGACCCGCCGCATATACAGATTTACTCGACAAATGGGCAGAGTCTCCTCTGTATATGCACGGCGTCGCGGCTAGTACAACTGTTAAACATAAGCATTCATTCAATCACAACAGTTCGGGACATAACTACGAATGCAGAATAGGAATAATGCCCGAGGCCGGTCAAGTTGAAAGGATAAACTCACAGTTTTGAAAGCAGGTCCACACGACCCAAGATTTTGAAAATAGTTTGGAAAAGCCATAAATCCACAGGGTTTGGAAAATGGATCCACACGACCCAAGGTTTCGAAAATAGTTTGGAAAAGCCATAAATCCACAGGGTTTGGAAAACGGGTCCACACGACCCCAGATTTTTAAAATAGTTTTCACAATTCTTTTCTTTTCTTGTTGTTTTGCTTTGAAAGCGGCCGACCGGAGATAGTAAAAAGAACCAACATTTCATATCCAGAGTAAAAGCATCAACATCCACGCCGACCCCACGAGGGTATCGAGAACCACACAGTAGCCTACAGTATCAAATGAAATGCAAGGAAAGGTAAAGGAGGTAGAGACTAGGGCTCCCCACGGCCCGACTACTCCCGCCTCGGCCTCACCGTCGTCTACCTCTCACCCCTGGAGGAACCTGTCACGGAGTGGGTAGTCAGCGACACAATGATATTAATAATAAGTAGGAAAAATACCAAACCCAACTGTAAGACTATCCGGAGCAACCACTCTGCTCAAATGGAAAGGTAACATGCGAACACCTGTAACACCTGTAAAACCGGTAACACCTGTAACACCTGTACGCGTCGGGCACCTACCCTGACGGATCGCACCGCTCACACCTTGGAGCAGCTGACCTCGTCGGGCACCTACCCCGACGGATCGCACCGCTCACACCATGATGCCTCAAACCCCACACCTACGGGGGCCCCCACTACGTCACCTCGTGGGTCTACACGGGTCAGAGACCGCTTTCTCGGAAAAGAGCACCCTTTGCGGTGGCCAGACCGCGGGTGCGCGTGTCGCAACCTCGAGCATAATAACCAAGATACAGGGTAATATCGTAAATCATAGAGACCGTCAGCATTAGTACCGATAACATGCAGTTAATATCCTTCAAACAATACCAACTCTATGCTAAGTCTCAAAGAAAACCCACCTTTTCGTTGTCGCGCTCCTGGTCCACGCTAGGTTCTTCCGCGTCTCGGTGTGCCTGCCCGGACCTACACGAAACTGCCGTACAGGAGTCAGTAACTCAAACTCCGAAAACATAAAGGACAGCGGAACACCCGCCCCTCCTGGTCGGTCGCGGGGCACGCCCCGCCGATCTGTTGAATACGGCGACGTCCCCGGGCGAGGACCAAAGACGCGGACGGCCCACAGCTCCTGCGGGGTACCCGGCCCCGTGCGGCCGTGCGGTTGCGCCGCCCGCATGCGCGGGTGCGCGCGCGCATGGCCCTATGCGGGCCGCGCGGCCGCGCCGCCCGCATGCGGGTGCTGCCCGCGTGCGCGGGTGCACGCGCGCCCGGCCCCCCGCGCGGGCTATGCGGCCGCGCCGCCCGCATGCGGGTGCTGCCCGCATGCGCGGGTACGCGCACGCCTGGCCCCCCGCGCGGGCTATGCGGCTGCGCCGCCCGCATGCGGGTGCTGCCCGCATGCGCGGGTACGCGCGCACCCGGCCCCGCGCGGGCTGCGCGGGCGCGCCGCCCACATGCGCGGCTCCGCGCGCGCCGGACTCCGGCGAAATCGTCTCCTCCCTCCCTCCCTATTTGCTATAAACCAGAATTCAAGAACTCAAGAAACCACAAAACCTCGCTCTCCTCGGTTTCGTCGGCTAAGGTTGGTCGAGGGAAGGGTCGTCCCGTTCTTGCGTGCCCGATATCGGAGGGTGTGCCGTCGTTCTTCCCTCTCCTCGGTCGCGCCGCCTTGGTTCTCCACGCGATCGGTGGGAAGGAGTAGGGTTGGGGGAGTCGGTTCCTCGTCCGCGCTCGGGGTAGCGTACGCCTAGGGTGAGAGGAGTTGAGAAATAAGTCGAACCCTGCTCCCCAAAACGCGAGTTAAACCGAGCGGTCCAAATGAGAAATGGGGATGAACCCAACACCAAAACAAAAGGACTTAACAGGTCGGGTGTGAACCAGGGTCCGGTTCGCCTTGAAAACCGTGTTGATCGCCTGAACCGCTAGCAGCCTTCCGGAATTTATTCTGGGAGATTCCGGAGTCGGAATCCAAAACCGACCGCGCCGCCGATCTCCGTTTCGCGAGCTTTATTGTCTAAAAATACCCGCGAGCCCCGACGGTCTGCCCGGAAACAAAAAAATATTAGCTCACCCTCCGGACCCCCGAAGCGAAAAGCGGTGCACAGAAAACCAAAAGAACCCAAGATTAAAAGATCCTAAGCATTTTAAACCAGCGGCTGCTACACATAAACATATCTCCTCAAAGCTGAGACGTGAAAAACATCACGAACTCCTGCAAAGCGTAGGGGAAGTGCACCTCTACATGTGAATACCCGAAATTCCCACTTATGGAGCACTATTGCATCTACAGCTTCTGGAGGCCTATGTGGTGCGTCGGCGGGGTTTGTGAACAATTTGGACACAAGTGGGGGACTTTGGGCTTAAATGGATCACGTGGGTGATCAGATTATCCCGTCGAATGCTTAGAAGTGGTTTTGCGCGCAATGGATATTAAAATTGGGCTCAGCGCGAAGTTTGGACAAAAGAACATCTTTCCGGATGCCTTCGGCAATTTTTAGAGTTGGAATTTGGCAAAATGGACTTCAGATTTGGATTCAGCGCGCGAAAACGATGAAAATGGACTATTCAGTTGCATTTTTCGGAGCCCGGATGACCCGGCATGGATTTCGAGGAAGCATGTACTGTTCCGGCGGCCGGCGGGCAGCGGCGGAGCACGGTGGGCAGCGGCGGAGTAGGCGGCGCAGCGGCGCGGGCAGCGCGAAGGCGCGCAGGCAGGTGCGCGGACCATGGGGCCGGCGTGCACCGAGGGCAGGACACGTGGCAGCTTCTGACTCGTTGGTGTTTTGGGCGCGGTCCACGGAAAAATTGAGCGGGTGTACTGTAGGACCCCCGAACCCCATGCAGCATTTTTCCGATGGATCCACTGTTAGAACACCTGTTGTTGGTGTATCTGGCCCATGGTGCATCAATGGGATGCCACAGATGGACCCTGTAAGGTTTTTTTAGCTGTGTTGGCTTTCGGCTGGGTTTGCCGAAATTTTGAGAAAGAATTAGGCCAAACAGACGGCGGAAATGGATTCAGCGCGGAAAAACGCTTGAAAATGGCTTTTTGTTTGCCAAATTCTGAGTCCGGATGCCCAAAAACGGACTCCCGGAAAATTTACTGGATTTCTGGTGCATGGGGGAGCCGTGGACCGGCGGGGGAGCCACGTGGCAGGCCCTGATTGGCCGGCGCACGCAGCTGGGTCCACGGAGCGCTGGGGTTTGGACCGGGGTGCACCGGGAGGCGCGTGGACCGGCAGGTGTCCACGTGGCAGCGCCTGATTGGGCGGCTCTGGTGCGCTCGGTTTGCGGGAGTGCGCGGGGAGGCGTGGACCGGGGGCGCGCCACGTGGCGGCACCCGGTTGGCGGGCGCATGAGCGCGCGGTCCACGCAGCGCGCGGGGCAGGTGGCCGTACGCGGGGCAGGCGCGGGCGACGTGGGAGGTGCCACGTGGCGCCCGCTGATTCGCGGGCGCCACCTACCGCGTTGACGCGGGCAGGGACACGTGGCGCTCCCCGTGGCGGCTTGCACGGCTGCGGCGTGTTCGGGGGACACGTGGCGGGCGCCGGCGCGGGTCGGACCAAGCAAGCGTCCGGCTGGATCCCGTGTGCGGGCTGGGCCGGGCCGGGCCGCACTGTGCGCGCCCGAAACCGGCCGGGCCGGGCTGCACTGTAGCCGCCCGAATTCGGGCTGGGCCGCACTGTAGCCGCCCGAATCTGGGCTGGGCTGCACTGTAGCCGCCCGAAACTTGGGACAATTTCGGTATTTCTTCAATTGTTTTTTTTGGGGCCTTTATTTAGCAGCCCGAGCCTCTTTCTTCTCCCCTTTTCTCCTCTTTTCGAGCCTCCTCTGCCCGAGCACCCTTAAGAAGATTTCTTCATATTCAAGCTCTGGATCTACCTGCAAAGTTTTGGGATTTTATGGGCAGGCATCCCGAGGTTCTCTATTTTACGGCGCGGCGCGACGTGGTGGTTCCTGTGTTCTTCTTCGGCGCAGCAGCAGTGTTTTAGCTCCCCTGGTCTACTCCGATGATCTTTTCGAGCGATTTCTTCGCTGCTGGATTCGTAGCAGGTGAGGCTACGATTTTGGGTTTCTCGCACATTTTCAGATTTCACGTTTTTCGAGGTGTTTTCTCGTGCTCATTGGGACCCTTTTGCTGTGATATTTTGGGTGAGGGCAGCACCTTCGTTTGAGGAGATCTTCGCGCACGAGTCTCGGATCAAGACGTGCTTATAGACTTTTTTCATCTACTCGACGCGAGGATCATCGTGGATTTTTCTTGGAATTTTTGGAGACCTTCCCGAAGGTATACACTGTTCCTTTTATCTGTACAAGAGTTTACAGTTGAATGATTTTGGGATTGTGCGCATCGTTACTGTGGAATTTGTAACTTGGCCTTCGGTGCTCGGAATTGGACGTGCAGGTACCCGTTTCGAAGCTATCGACGCGAGGATCGCTGTGGTATTTTTATCAGAATTTTTGGAGTTCGTTTTACAGGTGAAAATTTCGCAGTAATTGGACTGTTCCCAGCAGATTTGTAAAACCTGGATTTTAATGGATTTAAAGTTTAACTGTAGCCTTATGTTGTACCCAGGAGGGATTGTGGACTGTGCTGGACCTGTTGGACCTAGAGTGGTTATTTTCCTGGTTTTCTCAGCTGTACGGCTCCGGACAGTTAGCGTCTTCAGGTGGGTGGCTTGCTTTCAAGATCTATGGACTGTACTCTAATTCTATTGATATAGAATCATGCATGATAGTGATTGGACTTGAGTAGCATGCTAGAGCGTAGGAATTGTTGATCCTTGTTTTATCTGTCGATCTTGTGATCTCTTGCTTCCTACTATCATGTTAAATATTTGTTATATTGGAACCTGACCTAGCACCCCCGTCATATGTTGCATGTGTAACCAGACCAGTAGAAAACCCTCACTTGGGCTAGGGTTATTTATGTTTAGACATCCACACTTTATGTCGCATTCCTGGACTTAGTGTTATCCTCGCCCGGGTAGTGGGCCGAGCGGTCGGGACTTCTCTATAGTGTGGGATGCATTGCACTCGTGCTTGGGAGCAGAGTGGAGTCTGGTAGATGTAGTGGTTCGCTTGTCTGTATCGGGAACCGTTTGGGGTAAACGGTGGACCCGAGAGATCTTGTTTTCCCCTGTTTGGGTCGTCGCCACTGTGTTAGTGGCAGTAGTTTACTAGTGTTAGCCGGACCTAGAACCCAGAACTCTTTTCGACATATACATGATTTTAGTCTACCAATGTTTTCTTCCAAACATCGAAGGGCCGCTGGAGTCTGTTCTTGTTTGATTGGACAAAGGCATCAGCCCTTCGGGGTTTGGGTAAAACACTTGTTTTCTAACTGTTTTTCTAATAAGAACTAAAATCATTAAATATGGATTTCTTCCAGATCAAATTAGTTTTCAATAACAAATGTCACCTTTTCCGGTAAATCTCCCCACTCGAAAGGATTCGAGTGGTCTGGGTTCTAGGGGTCGTTCCTCTGTCGGGATGAAAGCCACGGGGGCCGAGCCTGGAACCTGTTCTTGTTTGATAGGGTTGTAGGTGTAGGTCTCCCGGGACTTTCGGGCCCTGTTGGTGTCTTCTGCGAGTTGTACTGTGTTTTGCTTTCCCGAACTATAAGGAATCGGGAACTTCGATAGTCGGAGCCTAGAGTCTGTTCTTGTTTGATAGGGTTCTTAGCACCGGTCTATTGGGTTTCCGAAGCCTTATGGTGTCGGTCTTTCTGGAGAGTTTAGTGTTCTGTTGTGGGAGCCGTCTGGTGGACAGTGGCCCCAGCTGTGTGACTTCCAGCTTGTGGTTGAGAGTTGGTGTCGTTGGTCGATCTTGTTGATCGTGGTTGGACTTTAGCCTGCATGAGCCATTTATTTGAGCTCGACAGAGTTACGCGGATACTTTCCTCGGTGGGGTCGCTCCCCTCGAGAGCCACTCCGGAGTTGAGCCTGTTACTTGCTATCGCGACTTGTCGACGCCGTCCCTCGGACTGGCCCAGTTAGTGGCAGTCACGGACACCCTACGGTAGACCCGTCCTGTTGAGGATGTGCGGCAGTAGGTGGGCGCAGGTTTGACTGGACCCTTTGAGGCAGTCAGTTTAGATTTGGTGAGTTTGCTGTGTGTGTTAGTAGATGCATCATGTTTCATCTGTTCCTGTTCTTGAGCATCTAGATAGAGGCATAGTAGCTGTAGAGTTATTTTTCCAGCCCTTTCATTCCAGTTTTATATTGTTACTTTATGCCTCTAGTAGACTTAGTGGGCAGACCGTCGGGCTTGTTGGCGGCACCCACTGAGAACTACTTGGGACGTAGTTCTCACACCCGTCGTGGTGTATTTTCCCACAGGGACTTCTACTCCGGTTCCTGCTTCTCCTGTTGCTGTTTCTTCTGATCGAGGTAAGGGAGTCGCGAGATAGTTCCCCACCAGTCGTCATCCAGAGAGTAGATGTACCCTTATTACTTTTGAGAGTTCCTGTTGAGAGAACTTTGTAGTGAGGTATAGAGTTGTATTTATTTTCTACTGCTCGAGAGACTTTTGTACTTTTGGTGAGGACTGGTGTTGTATATAGTTTTTATTTCTAGCAGTTTTACTTTCAGCTCTGATATCTGCTTAGTATAGATGCTCTTTTGCAGGTTAGTCGCTTCGTCTATACGGGCTTCCCGTATGGGCGGCGGATCTGTTGGCGAGCCCGGGTCGCAGTTTCGACGCCGGGGCGTGACAGATTAGAGTGGTATCAGAGCCTAGGTTGTAGGTCATTATGGACTTAGAAACCCTAGGCTTGTGGTTGGACATTAGGATGACTACGTGAGAGTCGTGACTGTTAGCGAGAGTCCTGATTGAGTTTTTACCTCTCCCAAGGGATGGGATGAGTGACTGGCATGTTTATTCTCCTAAGCGATTATGTTGGCTGCAGACAACATAATGCTAGGGAATGGATGACATGTCCTAGACTTTCGCTGGATTGGGTCGTGTGTTGTTTGGTACTGTCCTGATGTTTCCATGTGTGTTGCAGGTGGGCACGATGCCTCCCCGACGCGGGGTGCAGACGCGTTCTCAGCCTTTCCCTCCGATGAGCCTGGGCAGGAGGAGCCAGCACAGGGTCAGCAGAGTGAGGTGCAAGAGCTTCGGGCTCAGTTGGCCCAGTTGTCTGAGGCGGTGCAGCGCCAGGAGGAGGCTTCTCAGCGCCAGGAGGAGGCTTCTCGGCGCCAGGAGGAGGCCTTTGGTCGGATGATGCTTCTTTTAGAGCAGAGGACGCAGCCTGTGGTAGCACCCCCTGTGTGTTCGCCTGTGCCTTCTTCGCCAGCTGTGGCGCCCCCTGTGGTCCCGTCAGCACCGGCTATTCCTGTCGAGCCGGTTTCTAGCATACCACCGCCTGGATCGATGGGACCTTTGACTTTGGCTGAGCAGAGTGCGGTGGTGGATCTGTTGATGAGGTTCCGCCGGTTTGATCCACCCCGTTTTCTGGTATGAGTGCTGAGCCGTGGGAGGCAGAGTCTTGGATCACGGCCATGGAGCGTCATTTTGAGAGTTTGTTCGTTGATGATCGTTTTCGAGTCTTTTTGGCTACACACTACTTGGAGGGCAACGCCGAGGCTTGGTGGCGGCGTGTGCGGCCTGCTGGTCCGCCTGGGACGCAGATTCTTCCCTGGGCGGAGTTCCGCAGACTCTGTTAGGGGCCTTCTTTCCTGAGAGTGTTCGCCAGAGATTGGAGGAGCAGCTGAGAAATCTCCGCCAGGGAGATCGGCCCGTGAATGCATACATAGCCGAATACAATCAGCTGTTGGCTAGTATGCCTCACGTGGCCAGGGACGAGTCTCACCGGATCTACATGTTCGAGCGGGGGCTTGCGCCGGGATATTTATCAGCTTGTTCGCTCACGCAGATTACAGACTTTGGAGGCATCGATGGAGCAGGCGTTATATATTGAGTCTGGAGAGGCAGTGATGTCAGAGGTGGCTCTAGCCCCCGTAGTGATTCTGGGGCGAAGCGCCCAGCACCGGGTGACGAGGGGCAGACGAGCGGGCAGGGACCTCCGAGACCTCCACGATCTCATCCTGAGGGTCGTGGGTTTCGTAGGCGCCGGAGATCTGGTGAGCCCCGGCAGCAGCAGCATCAGCGGTATCGGCAGCAGCGGCAGGAGCGGTGTGTCATCTGTGGCGGGCCTCATCCACCGTCGCAGTGTGATCAGAGACAGGGGCGGTGTTTCCTCTGTGGAGAGTTGGGACATTTCCGCGCAGCTTGCCCCCAGGCCATTTTGTCAGTGCGGCCGATTTCGACAGCACCCCCCTTGCCCATCCATGCAGCGGGAACCCCTCCGGCACACCAGCGGACAGAGTGGGCCACGACGTCGGGACAGACGGGGACGACGACCTGCAGCACCCAGTGGACGGGTTTATGCAGCCCTGTTGGAGGACACCCCGGCAGCGGATCTTGCCGTGGCGAGGTATGATTGTATTTCTGTTAGCTGAGTTGAGCATTTTGTTACCGCTGCATTCTCCTCTTTATTAGTTGAGTATCGGCATCGGCATCCCTTGCATGGGTATGGGTTAGGAATTTCTGCTACATGTTTTAGCGATTGGATTCTTCCCAGTATCCTATGAGTAGAGGGATCGCTGTGTATGATCAGTGCAGGTTGAACTTGGGACTTCACTTGCTGTTGTGACGATTCAAGGACAGCTCCAGGACTTGGATTGAGCACCCCAGGTTGGGCTGAGTGGCGCTGTGCTGTGCTAACACTGATGATGGAATGAAAGCATTATCCTTCTGCGAGTTGCTGGAGGAGTTCGTTTCTTATCTCGGAGTTGGTCGGCGTATCCTTCCAACAGCTTGTGGCTTTAGCGACTGTGGACAGATGCCACCTCCGGGAGCAGACGTGATGTTAGGACTAGTGGTTATGTCCTTAGGAGTCTCGGTTAGTGATAGCTTTCTTTTGTGGCCACAGTAGGAACGACACCAACACGTTCCTTCCCCCTTTTTCTCACCTTGTCACTGAAATTACGAACAGACGGAAACTTCGAAAGATTGCTCCAGAAATGGAGACAGTGCCCGAACCTGTTCTTGTTTGATTGGGGCGAAGGCACTGATTTTTTGAAATTTTCGACTTTTCGCTAATTTCAGCTGTTTCCTAAATCGAGGGTTGGAGTTGATGACTTTCCTGCTGGTGGAGCCGTATCTTTCTTGTTAGTTTTAGTGCTGCGTTCTTGGTTGTTTTGATTGTTTTGTTTTGTTGTGGCGTGTTTTGTTTCGGGACGAAACTTCCTTTTAGTGGGGGAGGATGTAGGACCCCCGAACCCCATGCAGCATTTTTTCCGATGGATCCACTGTTAGAACACCTGTTTTGGTGTATCTGCCCATGGTGCATCAATGGATGCCACAGATGGACCCTGTAAGGTATTTTTAGCTGTGTTGGCTTTCGGCTGGGTTTGCCGAAATTTTGAGAAAGAATTAGGCCAAACAGACGGCGGAAATGGATTCAGCGCGGAAAAAAACGCTTGAAAATGGCTTTTTGTTGCCAAATTCTGAGTCCGGATGCCCAAAAACGGACTCCCGGAAAAATTTACTGGATTTCTGGTGCATGGGGAGCCGTGGACCGGCGGGGGGAGCCACGTGGCAGGCACCTGATTGGCCGGCGCACAGCAGCTGGGTCCACGGAGCGCTGGGGGTTTGGACCGGGGTGCACCGGGAGGCGCGTGGACCGGCAGGTGTCCACTGGCAGCGCCTGATTGGCGGCTCTGGTGCGCTCGGTCTGGCGGGAGTGCGCGGGGAGGCGTGGACCGGGGGCAGCGCCACGTGGCGGCACCACGGTTGGGCAGGCGCATGACGCGCGGTCCACGCAGCGCGCGGGGCAGGTGGCCGTACGCGGGGCAGGCGCGGGCGACGTGGGAGGTGCCACGTGGCGCCCGCTGATTCGCGGGCGCACCTACCGCGTTGACGCGGCAGGGACACGTGGCGCTCCCCGTGGCGGCTTGCACGCTGCGGCGTGTTCGGGGGACACATGGCGGGCGCACGGCGCGGGTCGGACCAAGCAAGCGTCCGGCTGGATCCCTTGTGCGGGCTTGGGCCGGGCCGGGCCGCACTGTGCGCCACCGAAACCGGCCGGGCCGGGCTGTGCATTGTAGCCGCCCGAATTCGAGCTTGGGCCGCACTGTAGCCGCCCGAATCTGGGCTGGGCTGCACTGTAGCCGCCCGAAACTTGGGACAATTTCGGTATTTCTTCAAACTTGTTTTTTTGGGGCCTTTATTTAGCAGCCGAGCCGCTTCTTCTCCCCTTTTCTCCTCTTTTCGAGCCTCCTCTGCCCGAGCACCCTTAAGAAGATTTCTTCATCTTCAAGCTCTGGATCCACCTAAAGTTTTGGGATTTTATGGGCACGCATCCCGAGGTTCTCTATTTTACGGCGCGGCGCGACGTGGTGGTTCCTGTGTTCTTCTTCGGCGCAGCAGCAGTGTTTTAGCTCCCCTGGTCTACTCCGACGATCTTTTCGAGCGATTTCTTCGCTTGCTGGATTCGTAGCAGGTGAGGCTACGATTTTGGGTTTCTCGCACATTTTCAGATTTCACGTTTTTCGAGGTGTTTTCTCGTGCTCATTGGGACCCCTTTTGCTGTGAGATTTTGGTGAGGGCAGCACCTTCTTTTGAGGAGATCTTCGCGCACGAGTCTCGGATCAAGACGTGCTTATAGACTTTTTCATCTACTCGACGCGAGGATCATCGTGGATTTTTCTTGGAATTTTTGGAGACCTCCCGAAGGTATACACTGTTCCTTTTATCTGTACAGAGTTTACAGTTGAATGATTTGGGATTGTGCGCACGTTACTGTGGAATTTGTAACTTGGCCTTCGGTGCTCGGAATTGGACGTGCAGGTACCCGTTTCGAAGCTATCGACGCGAGGATCGCTGTGGTATTTTTATCAGAATTTTGGAGTTCGTTTTACAGGTGAAAATTTCGCAGTAAGTGGACTGTTCCCAGCAGATTTGTAAAACCTGGATTTTAATGGATTTAAAGTGTACTGTAGCCTTATGTTGTACCCAGGAGGGATTGTGGACTGTGCTGGACCTGTTGGACCTAGAGTGGTTATTTTCCTGGTTTTCTCAGCTGTACGGCTCCGGACAGTTAGCGTCTTCAGGTGGGTGGCTTGCTTTCAAGATCTATGGACTGTACTCTAATTCTATTGATATAGAATCATGCATGATAGTGATTGGACTTGGGTAGCATGCTAGAGCGTAGGAATTGTTGATCCTTGTTTTATCTGTCGATCTTGTGATCTCTTGCTTCCTACTATCATGTTAATATTTGTTATATGGAACCTGACCTAGCACCCCCGTCATATGTTGCATGTGTAACCAGACCAGTAGAAAACCCTCACTTGGGCTAGGGTTATTTATGTTTAGACATCCACACTTTATGTCGCATTCTGGACTTAGTGTTATCCTCGCCCGGGTAGTGGGCCGAGCGGTCGGGACTTCTCTATAGTGTGGGATGCATTGCACTCGTGCTTGGGAGCAGAGTGGAGTCTGGTAGATGTAGTGGTTCGCTTGTCTGTATCGGGAACCGTTTGGGGTAAACGGTGGACCCGAGAGATCTTGTTTCCCCTGTTTGGGTCGTCGCCACTGTGTTAGTGGCAGTAGTTTACTAGTGTTAGCCGGACCTAGAACCCAGAACTCTTTTCGACATATACATGATTTTAGTCTACCAATGTTTTTTTCCAAACATCGAAGGGCCGCTGGAGTCTGTTCTTGTTTGATTGGACAAAGGCATCAGCCCTTCGGGGTTTGGGTAAAACACTTGTTTTCTAACTGTTTTTCTAAAAAGAACTAAAATCATTAAATATGGATTTCTTCCAGATCAATTAGTTTTCAATAACAAATGTCACCTTTTCCGGTAAATCTCCCCACTCGAAAGGATTCGAGTGGTCTGGGTTCTAGGGGTCGTTCCTCTGTCGGGACGAAAGCCACGGGGGCCGAGCCTGGAACCTGTTCTTGTTTGATAGGGTTGTAGGTGTAGGTCTCCCGGGACTTTCGGGCCCTGTTGGTGTCTTCTGCGAGTTGTACTGTGTTTTGCTTTCCCGAACTATAAGGATCGGGAACTTCGATAGTCGGAGCCTAGAGTCTGTTCTTGTTTGATAGGGTTCTTAGCACCGGTCTATCGGGTTTCCGAACCCTTATGGTGTCGGTCTTTCTGGAGAGTTTAGTGTTCTGTTGTGGGAGCCGTCTGGTGGACAGTGGCCCCAGCTGTGTGACTTCCAGCTTGTGGTTGAGAGTTGGTGTCGTTGGTCGATCTTGTTGATCGTGGTTTGGACTTTAGCCTGCATGAGCCATTTATTTGAGCTCGACAGAGTTACGCGGATACTTTCCCTCGGTGGGGTCGCTCCCCTCGAGAGCCACTCCGGAGTTGGGCCTGTTACTTGCTATCGCGACTTGTCGACGCCGTCCCTCTGACTGGCCCAGTTAGTGGCAGTCACGGACACCCTACGGTAGACCCGTCCTGTTGAGGATGTGCGGCAGTAGGTGGGCGCAGGTTTGACTGGACCCTTTGAGGCAGTCAGTTTAGATTTGGTGAGTTTGCTGTGTGTGTTAGTAGATGCATCATGTTTCATCTGTTCCTGTTCTTGAGCATCTAGATAGAGGCATAGTAGCTGTAGAGTTTTTTTTCAGCCCTTCATTCCAGTTTTATATTGTTACTTTATGCCTCTAGTAGACTTAGTGGGCAGACCGTCGGGCTTGTTGGCGGAACCCACTGAGAACACTTGGGACGTAGTTCTCACACCCGTCGTGGTGTATTTTCCCACAGGGACTTCTACTCCGGTTCCTGCTTCTCCTGTTGCTGCTTCTTCTGATCGAGGTAAGGGAGTCGCGAGATAGTTCCCCACCAGTCGTCATCCAGAGAGTAGATGTACCCTTATTACTTTTGAGAGTTCCTGTTGAGAGAACTTTGTAGTGAGGTATAGAGTTGTATTTATTTTCTACTGCTCGAGAGACTTTTGTACTTTTGGTGAGGACTTGTGTTGTATATAGTTTTTTATTTCTAGCATTTTACTTTCAGCTCTGATATCTGCTTAGTATAGATGCTCTTTTGCAGGTTAGTCGCTTCGTCTATACGGGCTTCCGTATGGGCGGCGGATCTGTTGGCGAGCCCGGTTCGCAGTTTCGACGCCGGGGCGTGACAGTAACGGTGGACCGGGGAGGACACGTGGCGATCCTTGGTTTGCTGGTCTTCATGCGTGCAGGGTGGCAGGCGGCATCGCAGGGGGGGGGGGGGGGCAGCGCACACAGTGGGCGATGTGACCGTGCTGTCCACACGCGTCGCCACCAGCAAGCGCCACGTGTCCGAGCACGGATGCCGGTGAGGCTGTTCGCTGGCGGGTGAGACGTGGCAGGCCCTTGGCTTTTCCGGTCGTGAACAGTGTTGGGCCGGGCCCAACCACTTGTAGCCGCCCGTTCGTGCGGGCGCCCGAAAATCGGCCCAAAAAGCCAATTTCGGGATTTTTCGGTTTGGGCCTATAAATAGCCCTTTGCATTGCTTTTCCCGGGACTTTTCCCGAGCTCTTTGGCTGAGGGCCCTTCACCAAATTTGTGCTCTCCTCGCTGTGCATCTCGTGGAAGGCTCGGAATTTTTGGAAGTGCGGCATCGACGACTTCGACATCGTAGCACAGAGCGGCATACTTTCATCGCAGGCCCGTTTACGTCGCTTTTGGTGTCTGAGAGGTCCATAGAGCTACCCCGACATATTTTTTCCG
Organism: Tillandsia leiboldiana; assembly: GCA_029204045.2. NCBI lineage: Eukaryota > Viridiplantae > Streptophyta > Magnoliopsida > Poales > Bromeliaceae > Tillandsia > Tillandsia leiboldiana. The sequence continues at coordinate 43,976,346 of CM055066.1, read as the reverse complement.
ACGTTTTGCGGTGTTTTGATTCACGAGAGTATATCTACGATTCTTGTATTGTCCACTTTCTCAGATTTGAGCTTTGTTTGGGGTTCTGGGTACGTTTTTAAACCCTTTGCCGCTGATGGAAATTCTGGATAGCGACCCTTGCCGGATTTTAATCTCCGCAACCGGCATCTGATGAGACTTGCCCTAGGCAATTTTTTCATCTACTCGACGCGCGATTATCATAGTATTTTTCCTGGATTTTTCTGAGGCTTTCCCCGAAGGTATATATTTTCCCCCTTATCTGTGCATGGGATTACAGTTATGCTTTGTGTGGTTTTGCGACCCCCTGTTGTGAATTTGTAACTCGGCCTACAGGCTCGGAATTGATGTGCAAGGACTTGTTTCGAAGGTATCGACGCGACGATCGCGACTGTATTTTTGTGGGATTTTTTAGCATCTGTTCTGCAGGTGAAAACTGCACATCTTCGGGGCTGTTATTTGATGTTGTATATACTTGGATATTTTGGGGAATAAAGTGTAACCTTGGACCTTTTGTTGTCCCCAGGAGTTCGCGAGTGTTTCTGAACCGGTTGGAACCGGAGGAAATGAAGATAGTGGATTCCTGGTGTTTTTCATCTTTTGAAGCCGAGGGCTTTCCGCAGTCATGTACCGGGGTGCTGATTTTGCGGAGTTTGCTGTGAGCGTCTACACATTTCACCGACTTCGGCTTTGCTGCGAAAGCGCTTCAGGTGGGTGCTTTGTTTCCAGAACTGGTGGACGGTTCTCTAATTCTGTATGTTAGGATGCATGCATGTTTTAGGGTACATGGTTTATGTTTGTAAGGTGAGGTAAGCTTGATAATGATAATTGTATAAATGATTGCGAGAATAGTATTTTATGAGGTATACTGAGGACTTGCATGATGTTGGACATCTATCTATGTTGATGATTAGTGTAGCTTACCTAGGATAATGTGTACCCTATGAGACTATGTAACATGCCATGTTAGCACATATAGCCTTTCATGTGGTTGGTTATGCTTTGGGACAGGATTTTTGTAGCTATGTGCGGATTTTCACTCTGAGTTATTATAATCGAGGTTATGATCAGTGTAGGCATGTGGTTTACTTTCTTATCACTTCCTTGAGGACAAATGCATGCTTGTATGGACTATAGTAGGCCACCCTTTATTGCTACACTACTTATTGGAACTTGACTAGGAGAAACCATGCTTTTCCTTTCTCTTCTGTTAGTCAGGTGGTCTGTTGCCGGGTCGCGCAGGGGTCTGGGTAGTGTAGTCGGGACTTTGTGTCTGGGACAGGTTGGATTAGTTGTGGGGCTTTGCGGCAACCGCGGATATTGGGTGGTTGACCGGATGCTTATCTATGCACCAGATTGGGTATCAGTTTTCTTAGTGGATGGAGTTTCCCACTTATCGTTTAGTTGCATCCGATTGAGGTCGGGTCTTTCTTTGGTGGTTGAGTTTTCCCACTTTGATCAGATTTGTGATCAAGTTCTGCTATACAGAGATACTTGTTACTGAGATACTTTACTCGTTTGGGCGCTCCCCTCGTGTGCCACTCCGGAGGTAGCTTTTGGACCCAGCCATGTGTGCCGGTCTGATACTTATTTTGTGATGCGAGCCATGTGGGCCGGTCCCGCGCGGTTTCGAGCCATGTGTGCAGATTCGCTGAGCAGGCAATGCCAGTTTTACTGGTGGCACCAGATTGGGTTTTTACCGGCATCTTCTGCTTCTTGTTTCACTCGTGTCGGGGGGACCGAGTGGAGTCTAGTAGCTGTGTATTAGACCATGCTAGTGTTGTTGGGAACCATTTGGGGACTGTGGTCCCGAGGTCTTTGTGAGTTGTGGACTGTTGTGCGGAGGCTTGGTGATCTTGAGTTTATCCGTTCTGAGAGGGAGCGTGGATTTTGCTATAACCTGCATTGAGCCACTACTCGATAGCGAGTTAGTCCGTTGGAAACCCCTACGTAATTCCTGCCCTCAGCGGGAGGTGGTTGTAGGTGGGCGCAGTTTGCTGGACCAGATGTGGCAGTCAGCTCGATTGGGTCGATTGTGCACTTCATGTGCTAGTGGTTGATACCATTATTTGGTCTCCCCTTTGAGCTTTAGATAGAGGCAGGTAGCTGTTGAGAGTCTCCAGCTTCCTATTTCAGTATTTACTGCTTTGGTTATCTTATGCCTCTAGTGGATTTAGTGGGCAGATCGTCGGGCCTGGTGGCGGTACCCACTGAGACTCCCTTTTTGGGTGTAGTTCTCACACCCGTTGGGAGTCTTCCCCCCGACCCCTCCCCTTCTTTTCGTCTCATTTGTTTTGTCAGAGTCCCCGTAGAGCGGGACTTGCAAATTCTTGCTGTTGTTTTCGAGCGAGGGGTCGCGTGCTAGATCCCTAC
>CM055066.1:43919679-43973855 GCA_029204045.2 Tillandsia leiboldiana | reverse complement strand
AGGTGGAAACACCATCCACTAGAACAGATCTATACCCAAGCGGATGCAATAGTCAACACCGGTCACCGCCCAAATCCGCGCGTCCCGCAATAACCCCACACCCACATTGGGTAAATTAATCAGATCCGGTCAACCGCCTACTGTCCGCGGTTGCCGCAATAACCCACAACCACAATTGGGTAAATTATCAAGATCCGTCAACCGCCTACTGTCCGCGTTGCCGCAATAACCCACAACCATCGCAAGCACACCCTGTCTCTGACCCAAAGGATCCCAGCTACACTATCCCAAACCTCTGCTCGAACCCGAGCAACATGACTCAAAAGTCTAAATAAAGGCGAAAAGAAAGCAATCATGGTTTCTCCTAAGTCAAATTCCAATATGTAGTGCAGCAGTAAAGTGGCCTAACTATATGTCCATACAATATGTCCATACAAGCATGCATTTGTCCTCAAGAAGAATAAAGAATAAACCTCATGCCAAATTATCAATGACCATACCTGTCCATAATTCTCAATCCATATGGCTCCTCAGAGTAGAACTGCACATAACTACATAATCCTATCCCAATGCATAAACCATCCTCATAAAAGGTTATGTGCTAATAGGCATGATATTAATCATATAGGGTATCCTTGCCTTAGATAAGCTTCCACTAATCATCAACATGACTATTTGATTAATACCATGGTCATACTGGAATAATTCACTTGCAATTTCCATAAAATCCTCATTGTTAAACTTACCGATCATCCCAGCTATTGTACCATTCCACCTGCATGCATGCTAACATAAAAATTTAGAGAACCGTCCACCGGTTCCGGGAATAAGGCACCCACCTGAAAAGCTGACTGCCAAAGCCCAACAGCTGAAAACACCAAATAACTCTAATCCCTTGCTCCAATAATTCAGCACACCCGTAACACTCCTGGCACAATACAAAGTCCACTAATTACACTAGGCTCCCAATATAGCACTTAAAACCACATACAACCTCGAATTCTGAACTGTTAAATTATCACCTGCAGATAGTGCCCAGAAAATTCCAATAAAAATATCACAGCAATCCTTGCGTCGATAGCTTCGAAACGGTACCTTGCACGCCCAAATCGGAGTTCGGTAAGTCAAGATAAAAATTCGGCAAGGGGGTACACTCATACAAATCTGTATTAAAACTGTACACTGTTCACTGAGAAAACAGTAATTTTCACCTCTGATGAAATCTCAGAAAAATCCAAGAAAATACGAGCGCGTTCCTTGCGATCTGTAGATGAAAAAGTTGTATAAGCTCGTTTCCGGCTGACGCTTGTGCGCAAGATATGCCAAAACCCTCGATGCTGTCCCCCAAGCCAAACAGAAAATGGGTCACAGTGTTGCCTCGGATCCGTGCCAAAAACTCGCAACAGGAAAGCGCGATCAATACGAAAGATGAAGCCTACCTCTTAGGAGTCTGTCGGCGCAAGAATCACGCAAAATGATCTCGGGGTAGCCCAGGGAGCTAAAACACTGTCGCTGCGCCGAAGAAGAACCCAGGAATGCAACGTCGCGCCGCGCCGTAAAATCCAGAACCTCGGGATGCGTGCTCCTAAAATCGTAGAACTTGCAGGAAGATCAAGAATTAAGAGTTGAACAAGTCTTCTTCAAGGTGCTCGGGCAGATGGTGCGTGGGCTGAGAGAAAAGAGCCAAGAAGAGGGCTCGGGCTGCCTATTTATAGGCTGAGGAAACAATTGGAAAATTTCCCATTGTGTCCCAATTTCCGGGCGCCCGAAACTTTTTCGGGCGCGCACAGTGCGGCCCGGCCCACACTTTCGGGCGCGCACAGTGCGGCCGGTCCACCACACAGTCCAGTCCACTACTCCCCCCCGGCCCCCACTGCACCCGGTGCACCTGCGCCCGCGAATGGCGACGCGACACGTGGCCCGCAACCCGTGCACCACGCACGTCGCGCCGTGGACCGCGCACGTCGCGGCTGACCCGGCCGTACGGCCACCTGCCCCGTTCGGCACCTGCACTCTCCACCGGTTGCGTGGACCGGGAGCACAACACCGAACCAACACCTCACGCCACGTGTCCACCCCGTCTACCGTGCACCCCGGCCAAATTCCGTGACCGCGCCACAACCACCACCCCAACCCCACGTGCCCCGCCCTCGGTGCACGACGCCCGCGTGGACCGCGCACCTGACCGCGCGCCCGCGCGCCTGCCCGCGCCCCTGTGCGCCTGCCCGCGGCCGCGCGCCCGCCTGCCCGAGCGCCTTCCGCCGCCTTCCGCCGCTGCCCGCCGCCGCCAGCCCGCCGCCGGCGATCGCCGGAAACACTGTTCCGGCGATGAACAGTAAAATTACTGTAGCAAGCTCCGAAAAATACATGTAAATAGCCCATCTTGACCGTTTTCCCGCGCTGATTCCAAATCCGGCGTCCATTTTGCCAAATTCCAATCCTATAAATTGCCGGAGGCTCCCGGAAAGGTATTTTTAATCCGAATTCCGCGCCGAGCCTAAATTTGATATCCACTCCTCTCGCGTAAACTGTTCTAAACATCCGATGGGGTCCCCCGATTACCTACGAGATCCATTTTAAAGCCCTGAGTCCATCTCTTGTGTCCAAACTGGCGCGCGAACACCGCCGACATGCCACGTAGGCTTCCAGAAGCTGCTGGTCACACTGTAGAAGCCCTGCAAAGATCCGGGTCACCACATCCTCCCCACTAGAAGAAAGTTTCGTCCTCGAAACTAAGGCAACTCCCAAGGAGTCCCAGAAACCAGGGGTCAATACTCAACACCGCCGTCTCCAGCTCCCAAGTCACCTATCACTCCCCGTGATTACTCCTCAGCAACAACAACAGCACACCAAGTACGGCATAGCCCGATTGCGCAATTCCCTCACCTCACGAGTCGGAATTCGCAACGGCGTCCCTCGTACTCCAAACTCTCACAGACCCCAAAGGAACGAGTCAAACACGGGCGAGGGTCCAAAACATGACACTCCAGAGCTGAGACGCAGAAAACCTCAAAACTCCAACAAAAGGCGGGGGGAAAAGGAACAAACAGCCTGAGTAACACGCTCTAAATCACTCCCAAGAGCCAGCTCAACCAAAGCGACCCGAATCACATCCACACAAACACCTGCACAGAAAAGGGGCCCAAACAAGCAGGGTTTCACACTCGGTCGCCCTCAAAACTCAACCACAAGTGGATTGCTCAGCCGCAGCCTCTCATCAAAAGGGATCCTCAGGGACACCAACTCAAACCCTGCACACAAGGATGGCCCCACACAGTGCCAGCTATGGAACCGTCAAACTCGACTCCCAAATAGCTCTTCTGCTCCAGGCATCCGCCACCACAGTGGCTCTGTCGGGGTGATACTGGATGCTCACAAAATCCAATGGTGGCTCTACAGCCACTACGGGAGGTATCACTATAACTCACAAATCCATCTCCCACCACTGACTAGGTTAGAATCGGCGCTGGTACCAATCTCATCACCCGGTCATCAAGCTCTGCTGGCACTATCCAGTCCAAAAACTCCTCACCCCAACAATGACCGTCGATCTCGGCCAGTCTTAAATAGCATCCACTTTGGCCGAATTTCCACCCCCGCCCCTTCGGCTAGAAGAAGTAATCTAGGAAGATATGCTCTCGAAGCTAAAACTTGCACCACAACGACATGGCAAAAAGCTTCTTCCCCACAGACCTTGTCACACCATATACAAATGCTGCACAAGCTCTAAACACTCAGGGAGGGGGTAAAACCAAAATATTCCTGGAGGATGCCGCTATCAAACCGTTCAAGGCCAACTGAAACACAGAATTCCTCAATCTAGAGGCAACAGGGCATTAGTCAATCCATTGGCTTCACTGTACTCGTAATGCCCCTACTGTGTCCTGAACACCATCTAGACAATGCCCTCAGCTGAAATTCCAAATTGGCGCAGGCATCAAACAATAACTGCCGGAATATAGCTCCTTCAAAAGGTTCTAAATAATACCTGGACCTGCCTGACTCCAATCCCAAAGGCTCTCACCGTCGTGTATCAACGACGTGGCACTAGGTCAAACAGACCCTCTATCCAACAGATCCCTGCACCGGTGCGATCAAATCTCCCAGCTCTTACCGATAATCCAAGTGGTGCTATTGAGGTTGGCGCGGTTTCCAGAACCACGTCAACCGCAATCAAAATCTCCCTAACAGGCGGCATAATCATCAACTCGAGTGGACTCACACCCGGGATTTCGCAGCAATAGAAATATCCTTTGGTCCCGGCGCCACCATAAGCTCCTCTCACACAGTCGCTAAACCCTGTGTGCTCGAACAATCTCCCCATAACAAGCCTCCTTTGTCTGCCTCGCAAAAGTCACAATCAGCACCCTCTCTGCACTTAACCATCCAGTGGTGCCGTGCCAACCAATCCCAAGCACTGGGTCAAAACATCGAACTGCCACCCATATCAAGAGGTTTGCTGGTATAACTCATGGTCTCAACGACACTGAACAAAACCCACAAGCCTCCTTCACATGCATAACACCGATGGTATTCTGTACCTCTAGTGCACGTGGTAATAACTCTGCCTTTAGTCCATGCCGGAAAGCGAGGTGCACTAACTCCGACTGCTGTGATGAAATCACACCTGCAACAACCGATCCACTGCCGTGGCGCCCTCCAACCAGGCGGCACAAGCTCATCCACACGATGCAAGCGGTTGTCGCTTAGTCCATCCAAAATATCCATCAATCACAAGGGAGCACGACCTCTGTCTCTGCTCACGCTGAGGCAACAGATACGATCCTCCGCAGACAACAAAACCACGCTACCGTTGCGCTACTCTGATATAGACACTGATACAGCCATCGGGGTCCGCCCGATCCCCAACATCTCAGAAGTCCATCATTGCAACCGTCATAAGACAAAACACCATTAATCCATGCAATTCCCTATACACTTATCCTTTCTAAGCTCACCCCTCAATCCCATATGATACAATCAAAATATGCAAGTTATAAATCACAAAGGGTAGAATTCCCTTGGGTAAGCTTTGCATTAACCATCCACAAGGATATCCACCACCCAGGAAAGCAAAACGAAAATGCCTCTGCCTGCCGATCTGTCCTCCATCACCTAGCGCCAAGCGCCTCCCTCCAGAACTCGCCTCTAGCGGCAGATCCCCATCCAAGGAACTGCAGTGTCCAGCTCCAAACACAATGCCTACTCCGACGAGGCATCCACAGTCCAAAACCCGAACATGAGGGACCGAAAAGAAACTAAAGAGTATCCTGGCGCAATCCACTCCCAATCTCACTTATCCTATGTGCCTCGAAACCTGGAGCACCAGTTCAACAACTGCATAAACTCTCTAGCACAGGGAGGCTCTCAATTGATCACTCCATCACCCCCAACCACGACTCTGCCTCCAAAGGCTCCAAGCTCAATCTTACGAGTCGGGGTGGTTCATCTGCCAAATCTGGCTCACTAAATCAAACATGCCCCACAGCTCCTCTGCTGTCAACCATCCACCCTACCTCAGTGCCTTGGCACTAACATTGGCACGGAGGGGCCACTCGCTCTATTGGCACTACAGAAATCCCTGCCGCTGAGGGTACTACATCCAGGTGGTCTCAAAAGAAAAGTACTGTCGGGCTGCCCACTGCTCTGACAACTGCGTCACCAAACTAGCTGCTCACTCTGCCGCTGATATGCCTCTGACAATCCTGTCATCTGGGTCCGGAGTTCTCTGACCTCAATCCGGGTAACGGCCCAAAACCAACCGCTCAAGCTCAACTGCCATGACAGGATGCACAAGGTCCAAACCACAGCGTCGGGGAGGGACACCGCTCGCCACGACGAAACCACAAAATCAGCACACAACAACGCTCGACCCAATCCAGCGAAAGTCTAAGAGCATGTCACCCATTCCATAGCGTTATGTTGTCTGCAGCAACATAACTACTTAGGAGAATAAACATGCCAATCACTCATCCCGTCCCTCGGGAGAGTGTAAAACTCAATCAGGACTCTCGCTACAAATCACGACTCTCACGAAGTCATCCTAGGGTCCAAACCACAAGCCTAGGGTTTCTAAGTCCACCATGACCTACAACCTAGGCTCTGATACCACCTAATCTGTCACGCCCCGGGGTCGAAACTGCGACCCGGGCTCGCCAACAGATCGCCACCTATGCCAAACCCGCATAGGCGAGCGTCCTACCTGCAAAAAGACAGTACAGCTAACAGATATCAGAGCTAAAAGATAAAAATGCTGTAGAAATAAAATCAACCACTGTAAAACTGAGATAAAACAACAAGGTCCATCTCCCAAAAGGATAATATACAATAACCTCGAGTACAAAACTCATAGCTCAACAGGGAGAATAATCTCAAATAAAACATCAGTGTACAAGCTCTCAATACATCATATCCTCACTACATCAGTCTCTCAAAAGAGGAAATAAATACCAATCTATGACTACTGAAGATCTCTCCAAAGGGGGGTACCGCTACTCTCCGAAGATGGGTCTGGATCTAGCTCGCTACTCCCTCACCCGCACAGCAACCACAGAACGGCAAACCCGCCAAGACTCTGCAAAAAAAAGAGGAGAAAGGCAAAAGGGGAAAACCCCCAAAGGGCGTGAGAACTACGCAAAAAAGGGAGTTCTCAGTGGGTACGCCACTAGGCCGACATCTGACCCACCAAGACTACTAGAGGCAAAAATAACCGATTGCAGTAAAACTGAAAAAGAGAAGCTGGAAACACTCTACAGCTACCATGCCTCTATCCAAATGCTTAAATGGGGAAACTTGATGAGATATGCAACACTCGTACACGAGGTGCTCAACGACCCAATCGAGCTGACTGCCACATGGGTCCAGTCAAAAACCTGCGCCCACCTACAACCACTCCCGCTGACGGGCAGGAATTACGTAGGGCGTCCAAACGGACTAACTCGCTATTGAGTAGTGGCTCATGCAGGCTATAGTCATAATCCATGCTCTCTCTCTCAGAACGGATAGACTCAAGATGCTCAACCTCTCACACAATGGTCAAAGAAACTCACAACGACCACGGGACCACCGTCCAACCCCGACGGTTCCCAACAATACTAGCACTGGTCTAAACACAGCTACTAGACTCCACTCGGTCCCCGAGGCACGAGTGTAACAAAAAGTATCTGCCTGAATAAACCCAATCGATGACCAGTAATCACTGGTAATGCTGCTCTGCTGTCGAACTCAAGAACCCTGCCTGGTGCCGGCGCTACACCGTGGAAAGCCTACTCCGAGTGGCACTCGAGGGGAGCGACCCACACGAGTAAATATCACTGTAAAAGCATCACGTATCGAGTATCTCTGTAACCACTGTCTCATAAAGCAGGACGGATCAAGACTAGATCAAAGTGGGAAACTCCGTCCACTAACAAAACCCCGATCTATGCAATAGTACTCAACAAGTGGGAAACACCATCCACTAGAACAGATCTGATACCCAATCTGATGCAATAGTCAACATCCGGTCAAACGCCCAAAGTCCGCGGTCACCGTAATAACCCACAACCAAAATGGGTAAATTAATCAAGATCCGGTCAACCGCCTACTGTCCGCGGTTGCCGCAATAACCACAATCCACAATTGGGTAAATAATCAAGATCCGGTCAACCGCCTACTGTCCGCGGTTGCCGCAATAACCCACAATCCATCATCAAGCACACCCTGTCTCTGACCCAAGGTCCCAGCTACACTATCCCAAACCTCTGCTCGAACCCGAGCAACATGACTCAAAAGTCTAAATAAAAGGAGAAAGAAAGCAATCATGGTTCTCCTAAGTCAAATTCCAATATGTAGTGCAGCAGTAAAGATGGCCTAACCATGGTCCATACACATAGGTCCATACAAGCATGCATTTGTCTCAAGAAGAATAAAGAAAATAAACCTCTGCCAAAATATCAATGACCATACCTGTCATAATTCTCAATCCATAATGGCTCCTCAGAGTAGAACCTGCACATAACTACATAATCCTATCCCAATGCATAAACCATCCTCATAAAAGGTTATGTGCTAATATGGCATGATAAATAATCAATAGGGTATCCTTGCCTTAGATAAGCTTCCACTAATCATCAACATGACTATTTGATTAATACCATTGTCATACTGTGAATATTCACTTGCAATTTCCATAAAATCCTCATTGTTAAACTTACCGATCAGTCCCAGCTATTGTACCATTCACCTGCATGCAATGCTAACATATAAAATTTAGAGAAACCGTCCACCGGTTCCGGGAATAAGGCACCCACTTGAAAAGCTGACTGTCCAAAGCCCAACAGCTGAAAACACCAAATAACCCTAATCCCTTGCTCCAATAAGTTCAGCACACCCGTACACTCCTGGCACAATACAAAGTCCACTAATTACACTAGCGCTCCCAAATATAGCACTTAAACCACATACAACCTCGAATTCTGAAACTGTTAAATTATCACCTGCAGATAGTGCCCAGAAAATTCCAATAAAAATATCACAGCAATCCTTGCGTCGATAGCTTCGAAACGGTACCTTGCACGCCCAAATCGGAGTTCGGTAAATCAAGATAAAAATTCGGCAAGGGGGTACACTCATACAAAAATCTGTATTAAAACTGTACACTGTTCACTGAGAAAAACAGTAATTTTCACCTCTGATGAAATCTCAGAAAAATCTAAGAAAAATACGAGCGCGTTCCTTGCGATCTGTAGATGAAAAAGTTGTATAAGCTCGTTTCCGCCGGCTGACGCTTGTGCGCAAAGATATGGCCAAAACACCTCGATGCTGTCCCACAAAGCCAAACAGAAAATGGGTCACAGTGTTGCCTCGGAATCCGTGCCAAAAACTCGCAACAGGGAAGCGCGATCAATACGAAAGATGAAGCCCTACCTCTTAGGAGTCTGTCGGCGGAAGAATCACAGCAAACTGATCTCGGGGTAGCCCAGGGGAGCTAAAACACTGTCGCTGCGCCGAAGAAGAACCCAGGAATGCAACGTCGCGCCGCGCCGTAAAATCCAGAACCTCGGGATGCGTGCTCCTAAAATCGTAGAACTTGGCAGGAAGATCAAGAATTAAGAGTTGAACAAGTCATCTTCAAGGTGCTCGGGCAGATGGTGCGTGGGCTGAGAGAAAAGAGCAAAGAAGAGGGCTCGGGCTGCCTATTATAGGCTGAGGAACAATTGGAAAAATTCCCATTGTGGTCCCAATTTCCGGGCGCCCGAAACTTTTCGGGCGCGCACAGAGCGGCCCGGCCCACAACTTTCGGGCGCGCACAGTGCGGCCCGGTTCCACCACACAGTCCAGTCCACTACTCCCCGGGCCCCCACTGCACCCGGTGCACCTGCGCCCGCGAATGGCGACGCGACCACGTGGCCCGGCAACCCGTGCACCACGCACGTCGCGCCGTGGACCGCGCACGTCGCGGCTGACCCGGGCCGTACGGCCACCTGCCCCGCCGTACGGCCACCTGCCCCGGTCACCCACTCCACCGGTTGCGTGGACCGGGAGCACAACACCGAACCAATCACCTCCTGCCACGTGTCCACCCGGTCTACCGTGCACCCGGACGAAATTCCGTAGACCGCGCCTTCAGATCCAACCAACCCCAAGCCGCCACGTGGCACCGCCCTGGTGCACGACCCCCGCGGTGGACCGCGCACCTGACCGCGCCTGCCCGCGCCCCTGTGCGCCTGCCCGCGGCCGCGCGCCGCCTGCCCGAGCGCCTTCCGCCGCCTTCCGCCGCTGCCCGCCGCCGCCAGCCGCCGCCGGCGATCGCCGGAACACTGTTCCGGCGATGAACAGTAAAATTACTGTAGCAAGCTCCGAAAAATACATGTAAATAGCCCATCTTGACCGTTTTCGCGCGCTGATTCCAAATCCGGCGTCCATTTTGCCAAATTCCAATCCTATAAATTGCCGGAGGCTCCCGGAAAGGTATTTTTAATCCGAATTCCGCGCCGAGCCTAAATTTGATATCCACTCCTCGCGTAAACTGTTCTACACATCCGATGGGGTCCCCCGATTACCTACGAGATCCATTTTAAGCCCTGAGTCCATCTCTTGTGTCCAAACTGGCGCGTGCGAACACCGCCGACATGCCACGTAGGCTTCCAGAAGCTGCTGGTCACACTGTAGAAGCCCTGCAAGATGGGGGTCACCACAGTTACGCGGACGGAACGAGAACGAGTGCGGGCCAACCTGGCGGATTTCATGAAGTTCGAACCACCCACGTTCGAGGGGGAGACGACTGATCCCTGGGTCGTCGAAAAGTGGGTGGGATCGATGGAAAAGTTGTTCGAGGACTTACTCATCGAGGACCCCGAGAGCGTCCCCCTGGCAGTTCACTTTTTGGAGGGAAACACTCGTTTATGGTGGAAGACGGTGCGCCCTGATCCCACCAAGGGCACCGTGCTTCTATCGTGGACGACGTTCAAGCAGGAATTGTTTGGGGCCTTCTTCACAAATAGCGTCAAGAAGAAACTGGAGGACGACCTGAACCACATTCAGCAAGGGAGCAAGACGGTTATGGAGTATCAGCGCGAATTCGTGCGCTTGGCAAATTGCGTCCCTTTCGTCATAAGGGACGAACCCACAAGGCGCAACTGTTCGTGGATGGGTTGCGAAGTGATATTTTCCAGGTGGTTCAGGCCGCTGACTTGCATACGTTCCAGAAAGTGGTCGACCGGGCCACTGTCGTAGAGCGTGGGTTCGCCGTTACCCGCGCTAGGAGGGAGGCCCCGGCACAGCATGAAGATAGGAAGCGGCAACAGCGGAGCTACGGGGGGGGTCATCTGCTGGGAGCCGACCCCCCAAGCGGTGGAGGGCACAGTCGGGAGCACGGAGCGCACCTACGGGAGAGCCGAGGCCAAGAGACAGGCCTTGTGTGATCTGCGGGGGAGCGCACGGAGTGTTGGATTGCCCCCAGAGAGTCGATCATGCTTCCGTTGCGGCAAGCAGGGGCACTTCCGCCGCAACTGCCCCCTTGCCGTGGGATCAGCCTCCTCTGCCGCTTCCACGCCTCCACCAAGCTATTGGGGCGAGGGAAAGCTCCTATGGGGTCGACCTCTAGGCCCCCAGCTTCGCGGCGCGAAGAGGATAGGCAGCCTCAACCGGGCGGGCGAATTTATTCCATGACCCGCCGGGAATCGGACCCGCCGGAGGACGTACTCGCAGGTATAACTTCTGTTTCAAAATTCTAGGGTCGTGTGGGCCCGTTTTCCAGACCCTGTGGATTTATGCCGTTTTCCAATCTGTTTTCGAAACCTGAGGCCGTGTGGACCTGTTTTCAAAACTGTGAGTTTATCCTTTCAACTTGACTGGCCACGGGCATTGTTTAGTCTTCATGCATAGTTAGACTCCGAACTGTTGTGATTAAATGGAAAATGATTGCTTGTGTTTGACTGTTGTAATAGCCGCGACGCCGTGCATATACAGAGGAGACTCTGCCCGATTTTCGAGTAAATCTGTATATGCGGCGGGTCTGGGCACGCGCCGGGGAAGGAGGTTTTAAACAAAAAAATTTGTACGCGCCTTACGCTTACTTTTGTGCATCGTTTCCGCTAAAATAAAACCCCCGGGGCGTGACAGATTAAGAACGTGAATTTGATACTGGAGCAACACACTCGTTCATTTCTCGCGATTACGTGTTTTCGCATGACCTCGAGGAAACACGTCTCCAAAGCCGTTTGACGGTCCAGACAGCGGGTGGGACACTGGAGGCGACTAGTTTGGTGGCCACCTGCCCGATTAAGCTAGGGCGGCTGCTTTGCCCTTGGGATTTAGTGGTGATTCCCCTGAAGGAGTACGACATTGTTTTGGGCATGGACTGGCTCTCAAGGTACCAAGTGCTTATCGACTGCGAGAAGCGGATGGTGCAACTACAAGAACCAAGTTTCCCTAAGAATGCGTACCTGGCGTGTAAGAGCACCTCCTTCCCGGCAGTCATCTCAGCGGCTCGAGCCAGGAGTCTTGTAGAGGGTGGGTCTGTGGCCTACTTGGCATCGGTGGATCTGGTTACCCGACCCTCGACGACACCTTCAGACATCCCAGTGGTGAGGGACTTCCCCGACGTCTTTCCGATGGAGCTGCCCGGGATACCCCCTGAACGAGAGGTGGTGTTCCCTATTGAACTCTTGCCAGGTACTCAACCTATAACGAAGGCGCCCTACCGAATGGCCTTCGCAGAGTTGAAAGAGTTAAAGGCGCAACTGGAAGACCTCTTGGACAAAGGGTTTATCAGGCCGAGTGTGTCACCTTGGGGCGCACCGGTGCTCTTCGTACGGAAGAAGGATGGAAGCCTGCGACTCTGCATCGACTACAAAGGAATAAACAAGGTCACGGTGAAAAACAAGTACCCCCTGCCCAGAATTGACGACCTCTTCGACCAACTACGAGAAGCGACGGTCTTTTCAAAGATTGATCTGCAGTCAGGCTACCACCAGCTCCGGGTTCGGAACGAGGACATTCCGAAGACCGCCTTCCGGACCCGGTATGGCCATTACGAGTTTACAGTCATGCCGTTCGGACTTACGAACGCCCCCGCGGTCTTTATGGACATGATGAACCGGATCTTCAGACCATTCCTAGACCGGTTCGTGGTGGTCTTCATCGACGACATACTGATCTATTCATCCACCGACGAGGAGCACGAGGACCATTTACGAACGATTCTCCAAACCCTCAGGGAGCAGAAGCTGTTCGCTAAGCTCAAAAAGTATGAATTCTGGCTACGAGAAGTGGGATTCCTGGGGCATGTGATCTCGGCGAAGGGAATCGCCGTGGACCCCAAGAAGGTGGAATCGGTGATCGACTGGCAGCCGCCCACGACGGTGACGGAGATCCGCAGTTTCTTGGGGCTGGCGGGGTATTATAGACGCTTTGTCGAGGGTTTCTCGAAGATTGCGGCCCCTTTAAACCGGTTGACCAAGAAAGGAGAAAAGTTTGTATGGACGGCCAAATGCCAGGAAAGTTTTGAAGAACTCAAAAGAAGGCTAACCAAGGCACCAATTCTTGTACTACCAACACCCGGAGAGGACTATGAGGTGTACTGCGACGCTTCGAGGATCAGCCTTGGGGGTGTTTTAATGCAGCAGGGGAAGGTAATAGCCTATGCGTCTAGGCAACTAAAGGACTACGAGAGAAACTACCCAATACACGACTTGGAGCTGGCTGCGGTGGTCTTCGTCCTGAAGTTATGGAGACACTATCTCTTTGGTGTCCATTGTAACATCTTCTCAGATCACCAGAGTCTTAAATACCTGTTCACCCGAAAGGAACTAAACCTGCGGCAGAGGCGGTGGCTTGAGTTACTGAAGGATTACGACCTAACAATCCAATACCACCCCGGGAAGGCAAACGTGGTAGCGGACGCTCTGAGCAGGAAGGGGCGATTGGAAGGGGGATCAGTAGGTGCGATAACTGAGCAGAGCAACTTGATCGCGGAATTCTCACGACTAGGGTTGGAAGTAGTGCCAGCAGGCACGGTTGCGCAACTCCTAACTTTGGTGGTCAAGCCAACACTGCTCGAGAAGATTCGAGAGGGACAGCAGGCGGACTCGCACTTACAGCTCGTAAGAGACAAGATCTCACCGGATCAGGAAGGTGACTTTTCAGTGGAAGGCGACGGCACTCTACGGTTCCGCGGGCAGATTTGCGTGCCGGATACCCCGGAATTGAAGAAGGAAATCCTATCTGAGGCACACAGCGCCCCTTATGCAGCGCATCCAGGAGGCACAAAGATGTACAGGGACCTCAAGCAGACCTTCTGGTGGCCCAAGATGAAGAGGGATGTGACTCGATATGTAGCTCATTGCCTGGTGTGTCAACAGATAAAGGCGGAACATCAACGGCCGGCGGGAAAGTTACAACCCTTACCGGTACCGGAGTGGAAGTGGGATCATATCACCATGGACTTTGTCACCGGGTTCCCACGTTCACAGCAAGGACATGACACAATATGGGTCGTGGTGGACCGGCTAACCAAGTCAGCGCACTTCCTGCCGATTCACACAACCTGGACCAGAGAGCGGTTGGCTCAAGTCTACCTCAGCGAGATTGTGAGACTGCATGGAGTACCGGCATCGATCACATCAGACAGAGACACGCGTTTCATCTCAAAGTTTTGGCAGAGTCTGCAACGAGCCTTGGGGACTAAATTGCAGTTCAGCACAGCCTTCCACCCTCAGACAGACGGGCAGTCGGAGCGAGTGATACAGACGCTAGAGGACCTGCTTCGGGCCTGTGTACTCGATTGGCAAGTCGGTTGGGAGCGTTACCTGCCACTTGTAGAATTCGCTTACAACAATAACCACCAGGCCAGCATCCAGATGGCACCCTACGAAGCCTTATACGGGAGACGCTGCCGATCCCCGATCTGTTGGGACGACTTGGGAGAACGGAAGTTCTTGGGACCCGATTTGGTGGAAGAAACAGAAGAGAAGGTGCGCCTCATCAGACAGCGCTTACTAACCGCCCAGAGTCGACAAAAGAGCTACGCGGATCGGAGACGCCGCGACTTAGAGTTCCAGGTGGGAGAACACATGTTTTTGCGGGTCTCGCCGTCTAGGGGAATCAAGCGATTCGGGTTAAAAGGCAAGCTGAGCCCGTGGTTTGTGGGGCCATTCGAGATCCTGGAGCAGATTGGCCCAGTGGCTTACCGCCTTGCCCTACCACCGAACCTCAACCGGATTCACGACGTGTTCCACGTTTCGATGCTCAAGAAATACCTCCCCGACCCGTCGCATGTCCTGGACGTCTCGACACTCGAACTGAGGGAGGACCTAAGCTTCGAGGAAACCCCTGTGCGAATCCTAGCAAGAGAAAGCAAGACGCTTCGAAACCGAGTCATCCCCTATGTGAAGGTGCTATGGAACAACCACGAGGAGCGGGAAGCGACGTGGGAGCTGGAGTCGAAGATGAGGGAGGGCTACCCCTATCTCTTCACCGTGAACCAGGATTGAGTTTCGAGGACGAAACTCGTTTTAAGAGGTGAGTGGTGTGGTAGCCGCTGGTTTAAAATGTTTTTGGGTATACTTTTGGTTTTCTTTATTTCGTAATTCGTTTCGGGGGCCCGGAGGGTGATCTAATAATTCCTTGTTTCCGGGCAGACCGTCGGGGCTCGCGGGTATTTTTAGTCAATAAAGCCCGCGAAACGGAGAACGACGGCGCAGTCGGTTTTGAATTCCGACGCCGGAATCTCCCAGAATAAATTTCGGAAGGTGGCTAGCGGTTCAGGCGATCAGCGCGGTTTTTCAGGCAAACCGGACCCCGGTTCGCACCCGACTTATTACCTGCTTTTGACTTGAAATGGGTTCATTCCCATTCCTCATCCTAACCGCTCCCGCCATCCTAACCGCTCCCGCCATTTTCATGTCGTGGGGAAACAGGGTTACGACAGTTACAACTCCCCTCACCTTAGGCGTACGCAACCCCAAGCGCAACGAGGAACCCACTTCCCCAACCTTTCTTTTTCCCAACCGATCGAGTGGAGAAACAAGGCGGAGTGATCGAGGAGAGGGAAGATTGCCGGCATACCCTTCGTTACCGGGCACGCAAGAACAGGACGATCATCCCCTAGATCAACCCTAGCCGACGAAACCAAGGTGAGCATAACTTAGGGTTCTTGATTGGGTATTTTCTTGGTTCTCTTAGGCAAAGGGAGGAGGAGGGTCGGCGCCGTCACCGAAGTCGGCGCCGTCACCGGAGCCGGCACGCACGGAGCCACGCATGCGGGCGGCGCCGCACGCAGGTGGTACGCCGCCCAGCCGCGCGGGGCCGGGCGCGTACGTGTACGGATTGTGCGCGAGGGGGGGGGGGGGGGGGGGGGGGGGCGCGCGCCGGGTGTTCTAGTCTTTTAATCTTGCGGAGCCTTGAATTACTGACTCCTGTATGACAGGTTCTTGTAGGTCCGGGCGGGCACCCCGAGACGCGGGAGAACCTAGCATCGGTCAGGAGCGCGACAACGAAAAGGTGGGTTTTCGGTCGAGGCTTAGTATAGTGTTAGTATTCCGAAAGGGATTTTAATTACATGTTAATCGGTACTAACGCTGACGGTTTCTATGATTTACTATATTACCCCGTGTCTTGGTTACTATGCTCGAGTTGCGACACGCGCACCCGCGGTCTGGCACCGCTAAGGGTGCTCTTTTCCGGAAAGGCGGTCTCCGACCCGTGTTACCCACGAGGGGATGTAGTGGGGCCCCCGTAGGTGTGGGGTTCGAGGCACCAAGGTGTGAGCGGTGCGACCTGTCGGGATTGGTGCCCGACGAGGTCAGGTGTGCGACCTGCCGGGATTGGTGCCCGACGAGGTCAGGTGTTACAGGTGTTACCGGGGTTACAGGTGTCACAGGTGGTACAGGTGGTTGCGAGTTACGTTTATGAGTAGAGTGGTTGCTCCGGCTAGTCTTACTTTTGTGGCTTGGTATTACTTTACTGCTTTAGTATTTTTATCATGATAGTGTCGCTGACTACCCACTCTGTGACAGGTACCTCCAGGGGTGAGAGGTAGGTGACGGTGAGGCCGAGGTGGGAGCAGTCGGGCTGTGGGAGCCCTAGTCTGCCATTTTCTTTACTTTCTCTGCATTTCATTTGGTATTGTAGGTTACTGTGTGGTTCTCGATACCCTTGTGGGGTCGTGTGGATGTTGATTACTTTTGTTCTGGATATGCACTACTGTTTCCTTTATTATTCCCGTTTGGCCGTTTTCTAAACAAACCAACTAGAAAACAAGAGAAAAAGGACTTCGAAAACCGTTTTCAAAATTCTAGGGTCGTGTGGGCCCGTTTTCCAGACCCTGTGGATTTATGCCGTTTTCCAATCTGTTTTCGAAACCTGAGGCCGTGTGGGCCTGTTTTCAAAACTGTGAGTTTATCCTTTCAACTTGACTGGCCACGGGCATTGTTTAGTCTTCATGCACAGTTGGACTCCGAACTGTTGTGATTAAATGGAAAATGATTGCTTGTGTTTGACTGTTGTAATAGCCGCGACGCCGTGCATATACAGAGTAGACTCTGCCCGATTTTCGAGTAAATCTGTATATACGGCGGGTCTGGGCACGTGCCGGGGAAGGAGGTTTTAAACAAAAAAATTTGTACGCACCTTACGCATACTTTTGTACATCGTTTCCGCTAAAATAAACCCCCCGGGGCGTGACAGTACCGCCTTGCCCTACCACCAAACCTCGACCGAGTCCACGATGTATTCCACGTGTCCATGCTCCGGAAGTACCTATCCGACCCATCACACGTTTTGGACGTCTCCGCGCTCGAGCTCAAGGAGGACCTAAGCTTCGAGGAAACCCCGGTGCGTATCCTAGCAATAGAAAGCAAAGCGCTGCGAAACCGAGTCATCCCCTACGTGAAGGTGCTCTGGAACAACCAGGAGGAGCGAGAAGCGACGTGGGAGCTGGAGTCAAAAATGAGGGAGTGCTACCCCGATCTTTTCACCGCAACCCAGGATTGAGTTTCGGGGACGAAAGTCATTTTAAGAGGTGAGTGGTGTAGTAGCCGCGGGTATTAAAATACTTTGGTTCTCTTCGTTAGTTTTATTTTGCACCGCGGTTCGCCTAAGGGGTCCAGAGGGTGGGCTAATATTTCGTTGTTTCTGGGCAGACCGTCGGGGCTCGCGGGTATTTTTAGACAATAAAGCTTGCGAAACGGAGAACGGCGACGCGATCGGTGTTGGATTCCGACTCCGGAATCTCCCGAAATAAATTCCGGAAGGTTGCTAGCAGTTTAGACGACTTACACGGTCTTCGAGGCAGACCGGACCCTGGTTCGTGACCGATCGCCCTAGTCTTTCTGTTTGAGGTTTGGGTTAATTCCCACTATTCTTTTCGACCGCTCGGTTTAACTTGTGGTTTGGGGTTAGGGTTCGGCTATTTCCCACTTCTCGCACCCTAGGCGTACAATACCCGAGCGCGGACGAGGAGCCGCCTTCCCCCAGTGCTACCTTCTTCCCATCGATCGGCGTGGAGAACCGAAGCGGGGCGACCGAGGAGAGGGAGGAACGACCGCACACCCGTCGAAACCGGGCACGCAAGAACAGGACGATCCCCCTTGTTCAACCCTAGCCGACGAAACCGAGGTGAGCCGTGTTTTCATTTCCCCTTTTCGTTTCTTGTTTCGAGCAAGGGGAGGGAGTTCTTGGAGTTTTCGGAGGCGGGGCACCCGATGCACTAGGAGGCGGGGGAGGGGCGAGCCACCTGCCGGCAAGGCACCCGCACGGGCTTGATGCCCCGTGGGGCCGCCCGGGACTGCGGGCAGCTCCCCCGCGCAGGATGGGCGCCGCGCGGGGCCACCCGCATGCGGGGGCGCCGCGCGGGGTCTGGCACCGCGCGGGGCAGCCCGCTCATGCGGGCAGTGCACCCGCGCGGGCTGGGCGCCGCGCGGGGTAGCCCGCGCATGCGGGCAGTGCACCCGCGCGGGCTGGGCGCCGCGCGGGGCCGCCCTCATGCGGGGGCGCCGCGCGGGGCTGGGCGCCAAGCGAGGCACCCGCGCGTGCGGGCAGTGCACCGCGCGGGCCGGGCGCCGTGCGGGTCTGACACCGCACGGGCCCATACGCACGCGCGGGCAGCGAGACGGCGCGGGGTCACCTCCGCCACGGTCACCGACGTCGCCCCCGTCGGAACCAAGGGCCCCGTTCCAGGACGGGAACCGGATAGTGCAATTGTTTTTCATTGATGGCGTTTGGTGGGTACTGATTCTCCTCCCGGGGATTCCGTTGTAGTTTCGGGGAGCGCGCCGGGACGCGGGGGAGTCGAGAGTTGATCACTACACGTGACAGGTGGGTTTTTGCTTTGGGATTTAGCGTCGTGTTTTCGGCAATTGTACCTTGTTTAGAATAAGTAATTAATCGCGCTAATATGGTTACTTTGCTCGGATATGTGGTATTATGGTTACTTTGCTCGGATATGTGGTATTATGGTTATTATGCTCGGATATGTGGTACTATGGTTACTTTGCTCGAGGCTGCAGCACGCGCACCCGCGGTTTGGCCACCGCAAAGGGTGCGCTTTTCCGGAAAAGTGGTCTATGACCCGTGTATACCCACGAGGACGTAGTGGGGCCCCTGTAGTTGTGGGGTTTGGATGCGCTGAGGTGCGAGCGGTGCGACCCGTCGGTTTAGTTGTCCGATGTGGTCGGGTATTGCAGGGTTACAGGCGACCCGTCGGTTTAGTTGTCCGACGTGGTCGGGTATTGCAGGGTTACAGGCGACCCGTCGGTTTAGTTGTCCGACGTTGTCGGGTATTGCAGGGTTACAGGCGACCCGTCGATTTAGTTGTCCGACGTGGTCGGGCATTGCAGGTTTATAGGTGTTCGTATTACTTTTCCCTCTTGGGAGGGTGGTTGCTCCGGATAGTCTACGGTTGGACGTATTTCTTTACCCTGCTTTATTATTATCATTTTTGTTTAGTCGCTGACTTCCCACTTTGCAACAGGGTCCTACAGGGGGGAGAGTTAGGCGACGGTGAGGCCGCGGCAGGAGTTTCTGGGTCCCTGGAGACCCCGAACAGTACTTTCTCTTTTTCTGTCGCATTTCATTTACTACTTGTATACTGTTGTGTGGTTCTCGATACCCTTGTGGGGTCGGTGTGGATGTTGGAACTTTGCCCTTTGAATATGTGGATGTTTGTGTAGAGACCCTAAACCCCGTGCAGCTTTCCTGGTGAATCCACTATTTACAACACCTAGTGTTGGTGTATCTGGTCCATGGTGCATCAAAGGGATGCCACAGATGGACCCAGTGTGTTATCTTTTACTGTGTTGGCTTTCGGCTGCATTTGCTGAAATTTTTATAAGGATTTAGGCCAAACAGAGGTTGGAATTGGATTCAGCACGGAAAAACGCTTGAAAACGGCTATTTGCTTGTTAAATTTGGAGTCCGGATGACCAAAAACGGGCTTCCGGAAGTTTTCGGAACTTTTTGGTGCACGGGGGTGTTGGTGGACCGCCGGCTGCCATGTGGCGGCCTGTAATTGGCCGGTTCGCGACGTTCGGTATACGGAGCGGCGCGGCCGGGTGCATGAGCCCGGCGCAGGACACGTGGCAGGCGGGGATTTGCTGGCCTGTGATGCGCGGTTCACTGAGTTTGACCGGCGGGTGCACTGTTTGAGCGCCGGTGCAGGAATCCTGGGCGGGACCACGTGTCGGTCTCCGATTGGCGGGCGCTGGGGGCTCGGTCCACGGAGTTCCCCGCGCGGGTGCATAGACCCGGCGTAGGGACACGTGGCGGCAGCTGAGTGGCGGGCTCAGTTCGCGCGGCGCACGCGATGCGTGGGGACCCGCCTCGGGACAGAGGGCGCACAGGGGGGCGCTGACCCGGCTGTCGGCCGCACTCGAGTGCGCCACGCGTCGCAACGCGAGCGGTGGCCGTACTCGAGTGCGCCACGCGTCAGCGCGCGGTTGGTGGTCCGTACCTACCCCGCTGACCGCGGGACGGACACGTGGCGCTCTGCGGGTCGTCGGCACCGCTGTTGTCACGCCCCGGGTGTAAACCAGAACCCGGGCCCGCTCACAGATCCGCCGTGCATGCGGTATTTCCCACATACACGAAGCGTTGGTAACCTGCTCAGATAAGCAATAATAATAAAAGAGCATAAAGTAATCAGAGCTAACTAAAACTACTGTAACTCAGACAGAAACTGGAAGTAAAAAGTACAACAGTAAAATAAACTACAGATGTCTCTCACACCGCTACTACAATATATACAGCTGGCAGAAGCCAGACCCAAAAGGAAGTAACTAAATACTGTCTGAGAAGTCCAGGTACCCAAAACTCTCCAGCTACAGTCCGCGGGTGGCACTCTATCTAGTCCGCGATACGCTTGCCCCGATCAGTTGCTGACGGCCCAGCAACTCCCACAGAGGACTCTGCAAAACAAGGGAGAGAGAGAAACAAGCAAAACAGTGGGGGTAAGTACTACTATAAACAGTAGCCTCCCCTAGTGGGTAAAGCCTCAGCTCAGGTATGCCCACCAGGAAGATCAGAGGCATAAAGGGAAGGGATAAAAAGGGGAGTGTAATATGAGCAACTCAGATGAAATGCTACCCCTAATATGCCTCTACATGCTAAACCAATCAGGATGACAAAGTATGCATCTGTGTCAGAAGCCTGTCTAGATGATCCAATCTGACCGCCAGTGGACACTGGCACTGCCTGCTCTGCCGCCTCGGGTATGCCAGCCTACGCATAACACCGAAGCAAAGGAGTCCCCAGGACTCAAAGTCTGGCAACCGCGCACTCCGGAGTCGCACTCGTGGGGAGCGACCCACACGAGAGAAGTAAGTAACCACAAGTAACTGTCTCTAGCAGGACTGGATCGAGACTCAAAGAAGTGGGAAAAAACCCTCCACTAAAGCAAGCCCGATCCCCCAAGTACCCAATCTGATGCAATAAGACGACCCGGTCAACCACCCAAGATCCGTGGTCGCCGCAACACCCTGTCAAAAGCCCACACTGTCCCAAATCCCCAATACCTGACTACACTGTCTGATACCCGCTTGAACCCGAGCAACTATGCCTCAAGTCTACCAGGATAGAAGAAGGAGAATTAGATGCATGGTTTCTCCTAAGTCAAGTCCCAAAAACAGTGTAGCAGTAAAAGATGACATTATTAGGTGACCCGTTTAATCATGCATTGCTCCAACATTTGTCCAATTTCCCAGAATAAGCAATATAGAGTGACCTGAGCTAGAGTGACAGTCTTATAAGAGGAGTTATTAGTTTTACAGTCCACAATTACTATTTTATCTTCAGATATACCGTTCAGATTTGATAAGTGGTTAAAACAGGTGATCATTCTAGCAATAGGATCTGATTAATAAGAGTTAATTCCCTAAGCATGCAAGTCTACCCATCTTATATTTAGCATCTTCAATTTAGGGACACTCTAACATTCCTAGTGGCATACCAAAGAGAGGAGTACAACAACCACCCACCTGATCAGTCGAGCTGTCAAAAGTCCTACAACTGATAATACCAAAGATGGCGGCTACACAGAGTCCAAACGGCCCCGCGCAGTCCACACTGCTCCTGGGTACAAAAACCGAGCTGTCACAATCCATATATATCCCCAGAACTGCCAAATTTAACAAACAATAACTCCGCTGCGAAGATGAACAAAAATCACCTGCTCACAGTCTTCAGAAAAATCCAAATAAAATATCCCCGCGGTCTACGCGTCGATAGCTTCGAAACGACTACCTACACATCCAAATCCGAGTTTTCTACGCTGAGATATAAATCCGGCAAGAAAATAACCTCTAACCCTACTGTAGAAATTCCCCCAGATCAACATCCGGAAAGAGAGGAGATTCTCACCTTCGAAGCAATCTCCTAAAGTCCTGAGAAAAATACAGCAGATTCCTCGCGAAGAGTAGATGAATTTAGGCTCTTGAATCACCCTGATCCGATGTCTGTACGCGAAGTTATGGCCAAAACACCGTGTCGCTGTCCAAACATCCGCAAAGAAAGAGGGGCAACAGAATACTCAAATACCTCCAAAATCCGAAATTAATTTGGGAAAACTTTGAATATCAAAATCAAAGTCCTACCTGTCGTGAGTCCAACGGCGCAAAAATCGTCGAATTCAGGTGTCGGGTAAAGCCAAGAGAGTCTGCGCACCGAGAGGACGCAAAACGGGTCGAAGACGAACTAAGCGCGCCGCGTCGGAAAACGGCCAACCTCGGAAACCGTGCACCACCACAACTCCGGGATGCTACTGCTGGAAAGATCACTGGCAGGGGAAGACTTCTTCTTCAGAGCCCACTGCGAAATTCCCACAGGAAATGGGTGAAAACATGGCCTCAAACCGGATAAACAAGCCTAAATAAGGCTTATCGGATTCCCGGATCCAACCCGCTAGCCCGGGCTGATCCGGCGCGGCCTGGGTCGGACCAGACGCCGTCCAACCCGCCTGGGCGCCCGCCACGTACACCCAAACAGGGGGACAGCCGTGCGGGGCCACCGCACGCGCGCCACGCGCCCCCCCGCTACAGCGGCGGGGCCCCGCGGGTGGCGACGCGTGGCGCAACGCCACGCGTCGACCGCTCCGCCGCCCCCGCTCACCGCTGAAGGGCCCAGTGGGCCGGGAGCGCGTGGACCCGCCAATGCCGCTATGCCACGTGTCCCGCCCCGCGGTCTATGCACCCGCGCGCCTTTCCCGTGGACCAGGCGGTGTGGGCCGACCAATCCCGAGCCGCCACGTGGCACCAGCCGGTCCACGGTCACCCCCCCATGCACCCGTTTCCCCCGAAACTTCCGATAGCCCGTTTTTGGTCATCCGGACTCCAAATTTGGCAAATAAATAGCCGTTTTCAAGTGTTTTTCCGTGCTGAATCCAATTCTACCATCTGTTTGGCCATAAACCTTCCCGAAATTTTGGCAAACATAGCCGAAGGCCAAAACAGTAAAAGATACCACTCAGGTCCAACAGTAGCACCACTTTGATGCACCTTGGGCCAGATACACCAACAATAGGTGTTCTCAACTGTAGATTCAGTCGGAAAACTGTACGGGGTTTACGGTCTCCACAGCTGTTCCCTGTTGCGGGGTGACGTGGCGTCACCTGGGAGTTTCGGGCGCGTCGGACGGGGTCTGTCCGACCGGATTTCCGGGCGCAAGGCGCCCGGATCTTGCGCCCGGAAACCCGGCCCACTTCAGCTTGGGCCTTGCCTATAAATAGGCTTCTTGGGCTTCTTTTTAGCCTTTTTTTCTCTTCTTTTCCCTGTGAAGCCTTCAGAGGAGTTCTTCCCCACACCGAGCTCTACCCTTTGGAGGAATTTGAGGATTTTCGGAGGCACGCATCCCGAGGCTAGCTATTTTTCGGAGCGGCGCGACGCTTGTTCATCTTCGACCCGCTTCGTCCCTCTGCAGTGTTTGGGCTCTCCCGACTCACCCCGACCTCCTTTTTCGACGATTTTCACGCCATCGGACTCTAGACAGGTAGGACTTCAACTCCTGTGTTTTGAGCTACCTCGATTTCCGTGATGATCTTAGAGTTTTCCGAGCTCCCTTTTGACCCCTTTTTCTTCGCGGATATTTGGACAGCACTGTGGTGTTCTTGCTGTAGCTTTGCGCACAGGCATCGGATCAAGACGATTCAAAAGGCAAAATTCATCTACTCTTCGCAAGGAATCTCCTGGTTTTTTCTCAGATTTTTCTGGATTTTGCACGAAGGTGAGAATCTCCTTTTTCTGCGGTTTGTTGTTACAGGAATTTGGTACAGTTTGGTTTGGGGTGCTTCCCTTGCCGGATTTTTATCTCAGCGTAGAGGACTCCGTTTTGGACGTGCAGGTACTTGTTTCGAAGCTATCGACGCGTAGAACACCGGGGTATTTTATCTGGAATTTATCGAGCAGTTTCTGCAGGTGAATTATTGGCATCTCTGCGGCTGAATTTTCAGCATGGTATCTCTTGGCAGATTTTGGGAGTTAAGCGTTTTAGTAACCTTGTGTTGTACCCAGGGGCTGTTGGACTGTGCTGGACCTGTTAGATTTGGAGTTGCAGTTTTCCTGGTATTATCAGCTGTAGGACTTGGACTGATCAGCGCATCAGGTGGGTGACCTCTTTTCAAGATCAGCGGACTGTGGACTAATTCTAACTTTAGGGACTTGCATATTTTAATGTTTGATGTCCAGCATGCTAGAAGGTGTGAATTGATGTTCCTGTTATAGTTAGATGATCCTGTGATTATTTTTCTCCCCTAAGCTGTTGATTATTATTATCTTGCTCCCTACAAGCTGTTGTTTATTATTTATCTTGGAACTTGACCTAGCACCACTGTCACATGTTGCATGTTCAGCCAGACTGTAGAAAACCTCAACTTGGGCTAGGTTTTATTGCTCTAGACATTCCCACATCACTTTTCTGTATATCACTCTGGACTTAGAGTTCTCCTCGCCCAAGTAGTGGGTCGAGAGGTCGGATTATTGTGGGATGCTTTTACACTCGTGTCTGGGGACCGAGTGGAGTTGTTAGCAGTCTGTAGACCAGGTTTCCTTGGGAAAGTGACTTGGGTTGTAGATTTGAGATCTTGAGAGCTATTTTGAGTGACAGTGAGTCTCAGCTATGCAGTTTTCCAGCCTGTGTGTGAGACAGTGTTCCTTTGGTTTCAGTCGATCTTGTTGATCGAGGATTTGGATTATAGCCTGCATGAGCCACATTTGAGCTCGACAGAGATGCGCGGATACTTTCCTCGGTGGGGTCGCTCCCCTCGAGAGCCACTCCGGAGTTGGGCCTGATCTTCTATCGCGACTTGTCGACGCAGTGTTCCCTCTGGCTGGGCCAGTTAGTGGCAGTCACAGACACAGTCCCTCTGGCTGGGCCAGTTAGTGGCAGTCACGGACGCCCTACGTAAGTCCGGTCCCCCGGGACGTGACGGCAGTAGGTAGGCGCAGGTTTGACTGGACCCTATGCGGCAGTCAGTTGAGATTGGGTGATTCGAGTCGAGAGCTAGTTGTAGCATCATGTTCTTTCTGTCCCACTTTTGAGCATCTAGATAGAGGCATAGTAGCTGTAGAGATTACTTTACCAGCTTTTCCCTTTCCGCACTGCATTGTTACTTTTTGCCTCTAGTGGACTTAGTGGGCAGACCGTCGGGCTTGTTGGCGGCACCCACTGAGAACTACTTGGGACGTAGTTCTCACACCCGTCGTGGTGTTTTTCCCCAGGGACTTCTACTTCTGCTCCAGTTCCTCCCGCACCTGTTGCTGACCCGACTGATCGAGGTTAGGGAGTCGCGAGATAGATCCCTACCAGTTGTCGCTTGAGAGTAGATGTACCTCCCTACTTTTTGAGAGTTCTTGTCGAGTGATCTTGTAGTGAGGATTGAGTTGTACTCTTCTTATTTTGAGAGATATTTGTATTTTGGTGAGGACTCTGGTTGTATATTTTGTTAGAGTTGTATTTATTTTATCCAGCTTTTACTTTCAGCTCTGATATCTGTTTAGTGTAGATCTCTTTTGCAGGTTAGTCGCTACGTCTATACGGGGCTTCCCGTATGGGCGGCGGATCTGTTGGCGAGCCCGGGTCGCAGTTCCGACCCGGGGCGTGACAGTTTGAGTTCTTATCTCTGTTCAGCCGTTTTTCAAAAAGAAAGAAAGAAAAAGGAAAGAAAAAGAATTGCGAAAACCGTTTTCAAAACTTGGGTGTCGTGTGGGCACCGTTTTTAAAACCCTGTGGACTTATGGATTTTAGAAAACGGATTTCAAAACTTGAGTGTCTTGTGGGCACTGTTTTAAAAACTCTGTGGATTTATGGTTTTCGAACTGTTTTAGAAATCTGGATGCCGGGTGGGCACCGTTTTTAAAATTGTGGATTTATCCTTTCAAATTGGTCGGCCTACAGAATAGTTCAGTTGTATAAATGTTGAGAACTGTTGTGATTGAATAAACTACTATGGTTGCATGTTGTATTAGCCGCGACACCGTGCATATACAGAGGAGACTCTGTCCGTTTGCAGGGTGATTCTGTGTATGCGGCAGGTCTGGGCATGCACCGGGGAAGAAGGAATTTCAAAAAAAATTGACACGTAAAATAAATCCTTTTTCGTTGATTGTTTCCGCTGATTGAAACCCCCGGGGCGTGACAGATTAAGATGGTATCAGAGACTTTCTTCAATCACAACAGTTTGTGCCCAACATCCACAAAGATACCTCACTTAGCTACAATTGAATGAAATGAATGGCATAGAAGCGTAGAACGCGAGTGATCGGGGGGTGGGGAAAGTATAGGTCCCTTTTCTCGATAGTTGTTTGAGTGCTATGCTAGTAGGAGGCTAGAACTGACTTGTGTTGTGTGTGTACGGGTTAAGTTTTGTTTCTCGGTCTAGCGCGGTTGTCGTGCATGTGTAGTCGTGTTGTTGTGGAGGCTGGGGTCGAGGCCGGCTGCCACCGGGGTATTGATGGTTGCTAGGAATCAATGGACAAAGCAACCAGCACGGGACACGGTGGGCCTGCTGACGTTGTTCATGCACTTGGTGCGACTGTTATCACAGCAGATCGTTGCGCCGGCTTTTGTTTTTCGAACCCCTTCCTCTGCCGACGTGCTGGTCGTCGTTAGTGACGGCGACGGGGGGTAGAGTAATCCGACGGTGTTTGTTAGTGAGTCGGCCGTTTGTCGGTCGTGAGTAACTGGGTAGCCTCTTGTCTAAATGGTACTGTAGTAGCCGCTGGTTTAAAATATTTTTAAGGGTCTACGTTTGGTTTCGTTAATTCCACATTTCGTTTCGGGGGCTGGAGGGTGATCGAATAATTCCTTGTTTCCGGACAGACCGTCGGGGCCCGCGGGTATTTTTAGTTAATAGAGCTCGCGAAACGGAGAACGGCGGCGAAATCGGTTTTGAATTCCGACGCCGGAATCTCCCGGAATAAATTCCGGAAGGTAGCTAACAGTTCAGATGGTTAACGCGGTTTTTTTTCAGACAGACCGGACCCTGGTTCGCACCCGACTTGTACCCATTTTAACTTGAACTGGGTTGATTTCCCATTCCCCAACTTAACCGCTCCCGCCAGCTTAACCGTTCCCGCTTGTTTTCCCCGTCGTGCACTCCCCATAACTACCCACTCCCTATAACTACGGCCACCTCCCATAACTACCCACTCCCCATAACTACCCACTCCCTATAACTACCGCCACCCCCCATAACTACCCACTCCCCATAACTACCGCCACTCCCCTTAACTACCCGCAACTTCCCACAATTCCCCACTCCCCACAAGTCCCCTGCGTACGAAACCCCAATTCCCCAACCTTTCAGTTTCCCAACCGAACCCTTCTGCTTCCTCACCTATTGCGCGGAGGATCCAAGCGGCGAGACCAAGGAAGGAGAGGGGGACGTCCTCGCATACCTTGTAGCCGAACTCGCAGGATCGGATCACCCTTCCCTCCAACAACGAGGTGAGCACGCTAGGGTTTCACTTTGTTGCTTCGTTCTTGATTGGAGCGGACGAGGGGGGGGGGGGGGGGGGGGAAAGAAGGTGCGTGGGCACCGCCGGAATCCGGCGCGCACGGAGCCCCGCATGCGGGTGCGGGCGGCACCGCATGCGGGCTGCCGCATGCGGGAGCCGCCACTTGCGGGCAGCACTGCATGCGGGCTGCCGCGTGCGGGCGGCACCGCATGCGGGCTGCCGCATGCGGGCGCCGCCACTTGCGGGCGGCACCGCATGCGGGCTGCCGCATGCGGGCGCCGCCGCTTGCGGGCTGCCGCATGCGGGCGCCGCCGCTTGCGGGCGCCTCCGCATGCGGGCGCCGCCGCTTGCGGGCGCCTCCGAATGCGGGCGCCGCCGCTTGCGGGCTGCCGCATGCGGGCGCCGCCGCTTGCGGGCGCCTCCGCATGCGGGCGCCGCCGCTTGCGGGCTGCCGCATGCGGGCGCCGCCGCTTGCGGGCGCCTCCGCATGTGGGTGCGGACGGCACCGCATGCGGGCACCCGCATACGAGCGCCGCCGCTTGCGGCCGTCGCCGCATGCGAGTGCGGGCAGCACCGCATGCGGACAACGCCGAACACGGGCGTCACCGCATGCGGACGGCCGCACGCTGTTAGTACGCCGCCCAGCCGTGCGGGGCCAGGCGCGTACGTGTGCGAATTGTGCACAAGGTGAGAGGGCGCCGGGCGCTCTAGTCGTTAATCTGACAAAGTCTTAAGTTGCTGACTCCTATATGACAGATTCGTGTAGGTCTGGGCGGGCACCCGAGATGCGAGAGAACCTTACATCAGTCAGGAGCGCGACAACAAGGTGGGTTTATGGTCGAGGTTGAGTATTGTGTTGGTAATCCGAAAGGGACTTTTTATTGTTAATCGGTACTAACACTGACTGTTTCTATGATGTACTATCTTACCCCGTGACTTGGTTACTTGGTTACTTATGCTCGAGTTGCGACACGCGCACCCGCCGTTTGGCCACCGCAAAGGGTGCTCTTTTCCGGAAAGGTGGTCTTTGACCCGTGTTACGCCACGAGGTGACGTAGTGGGGGGCCCCTTATTAGTTGTGGGGTTTGAGGCAGCGAGGTGCGAGCGGTGCGACCTGTCGGGATTGGATCCCGATGAGGTCAGGTGTGCGACCGCCGGGATTGGATCCCGATGTGGTCAGGTGTGCGACCGCCGGGATTGGATCCCGATGCGGTCAGGTGTTACAGGTGATACCGGGGTTGCAGGTGTTACAGGTGGTACAGGTGGTTGCGAGTTACCGTTACGAGTAGAGCGGTTGTTCCGGCCAGTCTTACTTTTGTGACTTGGTATTACTTTACTGTTTTAGTACTATTCTTATGATAGTGTCGCTGACTACCCACTCTGTGACAGGTACCTCCAGGGGGTAGAGGTAGGCGACGGTGAGGCCGAGGTGGTAGTAGTCGGGCTGAGGGAGCCCTAGTATGCTGTATCATTTACTTTCTCTGCATTTCATTCAGAACTGTAGGTTATTGTGTGGTTCTCGATACCCTTGTGGGGTCGTGTGGATGTTGAGTACTTTCTTGCTGGTTATGCACTACTATTTCCTTAATTGTTCCCGTTGGGCCCGTTTTCTAAACCTTGTGGATTTATGCCGTTTTTCCAATCTGTTTTCAAAACCTAAGGCCGTGTGGGCCTGTTTTCAAAACGGTGAGTTTATACTTTCAACTTGACTGGCCACGGGTATTGTTTAGTCTTCATGCACCATACTACTTCGAACTGTTGTGACTAAATGGGAAAATGATTACTTATGTTCGACTATTGTAACAGCCGCGACGCCGTGCATATACAGAGGAGACTCTGCCCGATTTTCGAGTAAATCTGTATATGTGGCGGGTCTGGGCACGCGCCGGGGAAGGAGGTTTTTAAACAATCAAACAAAAAAAAAAGATGTACGCACTTTACGCGTACTTTGAGGTATCGTTTTCGCTAAAATAAAACCCCCGGGGCGTGACAGATTAAGATGGTATCAGAGACTTTGCTTTAATCACAACAGTGACGGCCCAACATCCACCGAGATATCACACTTAACTACGAATAAATGAAATGCGTGGGACGTAAGGGTGTAGGACGTGAGTGAACGTGGGGCGGGGGAAAGCACCTATGGGGTCGGCCTCTAGGCCCCCGGCTACGCGGCGCGAAGAGGATAGGCAGCCTCAACCGGGCGGGCGAATTTATTCCATGACCCGCCAGGAATCGGAACCGCCGGAGCACGTACTTGCAGGTATAACTTCCATTTTAAATTCACGTTCTAGGACCCTCTTTGATACTGGAGCAACACACTCGTTCATTTCTCGCGAGTACGTGTTTTCGCATGACTTCGAGGAAACACCTCTTCAAAGTCGATTGACGGTCCAGACCGCGGGTGGGACGCTGGAGGCGACTAATTTGGTAGCCACTTGCCCGATTAAGCTAGGGCGGCTATTTTGCCCTTGGGATTTAATAGTGATTCCCTTGAAGGAGTACGACGTTATCTTGGGCATGGACTGGCTCTCAAGGTACCAAGCGCTTATCGACTGCGATAAGCGGATGGTACAACTACAAGAACCAAGTTTCCCTAAGAATGCGTACCTAGCGTGCAAGAGCACCTCCTTTCCGGCAGTCATCTCAGCGGCTCGAGCCAGGAGTCTGATAGAGGGTGGGTGTGTAGCCTATTTGGCATCAGTAGATCTGGTTACCGGACCCTCGACGACACCTTCAGACATCCCGGTGGTGAGGGACTTTCCCGATGTCTTTCCGACGGAGCTGCCTGGGATACCCCCTGAAAGGGAGGTGGTGTTCCCTATTGAACTCTTGCCAGGTACTCAACCTATAACGAAGGCACCCTACCGAATGGCCTTCGCGGAGTTGAAGGAGTTAAAGGCGCAACTGGAAGACCTCTTGGACAAAGGGTTTGTCAGGCCGAGTGTGTCACCCTGGGGCGCACCAGTGCTTTTCGTACGGAAAAAGGATGGGAGCCTGCGACTCTGTATCGACTACAGAGGAATAAACAAGGTCACGGTGAAAAATAAGTACCCCCTGCCCAGAATCGATGACCTCTTCGACCAACTACGAGGAGCGACTGTCTTTTCAAAAATTGATCTACAGTCAGGCTACCACCAGCTCCGGGTTCGGAACGAGGACATTCCGAAGACCGCTTTCCGGACCCGGTATGGCCATTACGAATTTACGGTCATGCCATTCGGACTTACGAACGCCCCCGCAGTCTTTATGGACATGATGAATCGGGTCTTCAGACCATTCTTAGACCGGTTCGTGGTGGTCTTCATCGATGATATACTAGGCGGAACATCAACGACCGGTGGGAAAGTTACAACCCTTACCGGTACCGTAGTGGAAGTGGGACCATATCACCATGGACTTTGTCACCGGGTTTCCACGTTCACAGCAAGGACATGACACAATATGGGTTGTGGTGGACCTGCTAACTAAGTCAGCGCACTTCCTGCCGATTCACACAACTTGGACCAGGGAGCGGTTGGCTCAGGTCTATCTCAGCGAGATTGTGAGACTGCATGGAGTACCGGCATCGATCACATCAGACAGAGACACGCGTTTCGTCTCAAAGTTTTGGCAGAGCCTGCAACAAGCCTTGGGGACTAAATTGCACTTCAGCACAGCCTTCCACCCTCAGACAGACGGGCAGTCGGAGCGAGTGATACAGACGCTAGAGGACCTGCTTCGGGCCTGTGTACTCGATTGGGGAGTCGGTTGGGAGCGTTACCTACCACTTATAGAATTCGCTTACAACAATAGCCACCAGGCCAGCATATTGATGGCACCCTACGAAGCCTTATACGGGAGACGCTGTCGATCCCCGATCTGTTGGGACGACTTGGGAGAACGGAAGTTCTTGGGACCCGACTTGGTGGAAGAAACAGAAGAGAAGGTGCGCCTCATCAGACAGCGCTTACTAACCGCCCAGAGTCGACAAAAGAGCTACGCGGATTGAAGACGCCGCGATTTAGAGTTCCAGGTGGGAGAACACGTCTTTTTGCGGGTCTCGCCGTCCAGGGGAATCAAGCGATTCGGGTTAAAAGGCAAGCTAAGCCCGTGGTTCGTGGGGCCATTCGAGATCCTGGAACGGATTGGCCCAGTGGCTTACCGCCTTGCCCTACCACCGAACCTCAACCGGATTCATGATGTGTTCCACGTTTCGACGCTCAAGAAATACCTCCCCGACCCGTCGCACGTCCTGGACGTCTCAACACTCGAACTAAAGGAGGACCTAAGCTTCGAGGAAACCCCTGTGCGAATACTAGCAAGAGAAAGTAAGACGCTTCAAAACCGAGACATCCCCTATGTGAAGGTGCACTGGAGCAACCACGAGGAGCGGGAAGCGACGTGGGAACTAGAATCGAAGATGAGAGAGGGCTACCCTTATCTCTTTACCGCGAACCAGGATTGAGTTTTGAGGACGAAACTCGTTTTAAGAGGTGAGTGGTGTAGTAGCCGCTGGTTTAAAATATTTTTAAGGGTCTACGTTTGGTTTCGTTAATTCCACATTTCGTTTCGGGGGCTGGAGGGTGATCGAATAATTCCTTGTTTCCGGACAGACCGTCGGGGCCCGCGGGTATTTTTAGTTAATAGAGCTCGCGAAACGGAGAACGACGGCGAAATCGGTTTTGAATTCCGACGCCGGAATCTCTCGGAATAAATTCCGGAAGGTAGCTAACGGTTCAGATGGTTAACGCGGTTTTTTTTCAGACAGACCGGACCCTGGTTCGCACCCGACTTGTACCCGTTTTAACTTGAACTGGGTTGATTTCCCATTCCCCAACTTAACTGCTCCCGCCAGCTTAACCGTTCCCGCTTGTTTTCCCCGTCGTGCACTCCCCATAACTACCCACTCCCTATAACTACCGCCACCTCCCATAACTACCCACTCCCCATAACTACCCACTCCCTATAACTACCGCCACCCCCCTAACTACCCACTCCCCATAACTACCGCCACTCCCCTTAACTACCCGCAACTTCCCACAATTCCCCACTCCCCACAAGTCCCCTGCGTACGAAACCCCAATTCCCCAACCTTTCAGTTTCCCAACCGAACCCTTCTGCTTCCTCACCGATTGCGCGGAGGATCCAAGCGGCGAGACCAAGGAAGGAGAGGGGGACGTCCTCGCATACCTTGTAGCCGAACTCGCAGGATCGGAACACCCTTCCCTCCAACAACGAGGTGAGCACGCTAGGGTTTCACTTTGTTGCTTCGTTCTTGATTGGAGCGGACGAGGGGGGGGGGGAAGATGGTGCGTGGGCACCGTCGGAATCCGGCGGGCACGGAGCCCCGCATGCGGGTGCGGGCGGCACCGCATGCGGGCTGTCGCATGCGGGCGGCACCGCATGCGGGCTGCCGCGTGCGGGCGGCACCGCATGCGGGCTGCCGCATGCGGGCGCCACCACTTGCGGGCGGCACCGCATGCGGGCTGCCGCATGCGGGCGCCGCCGCTTGCGGGCTGCCGCATGCGGGCGCCGCCGCTTGCGGGCGCCTCCGAATGCGGGCGCCGCCGCTTGCGGGCTGCCGCATGCGGGCGCCGCCGCTTGCGGGCGCCTCCGCATGCGGGCGGCACCGCATGCGGGCTGCCGCATGCGGGCGCCGCCGCTTGCGGGCGCCTCCGCATGCGGGTGCGGACGGCACCGCATGCGGGCGGCCGCATACGAGCGCCGCCGCTTGCGGCCGTCGCCGCATGCGGGTGCGGGCAGCACCGCATGCGGACAACGCCGAACACGGGCGTCACCGCATGCGGACGGCCGCACGCTGTTAGTACGCCGCCCAGCCGTGCGGGGCCAGGCGTGTACGTGTGCGAATTGTGCGCAAGGTGAGAGGGCGCCGGGCGCTCTAGTCGTTAATCTGACAAAGTCTTAAGTTGCTGACTCCTATATGACAGATTCGTGTAGGTCTGGGCGGGCACCCGAGACGCGAGAGAACCTTACATCAGTCAGGAGCGCGACAACAAGGTGGGTTTATGGTCGAGGCTGAGTATTGTGTTGGTAATCCGAAAGGGACTTTTTATTGTTAATCGGTACTAACACTGACGGTTTCTATGATGTACTATCTTACCCCGTGACTTGGTTACTTGGTTACTTATGCTCGAGTTGCGACACGCGCACCCGCGGTTTGGCCACCGCACAGGGTGCTCTTTTCCGGAAAGGCGGTCTTTGACCCGTGTTACCCCACGAGGTGACGTAGTGGGGGGCCCCTTATTAGTTGTGGGGTTTGAGGCAGCGAGGTGCGAGCGGTGCGACCTGTCGGGATTGGATCCCGATGAGGTCAGGTGTGCGACCGCCGGGATTGGATCCCGATGTGGTCAGGTGTGCGACCGCCGGGATTGGATCCCGATGCTGTCAGGTGTTACAGGTGATACTGGGGTTGCAGGTGTTACAGGTGGTACAGGTGGTTGCGAGTTACCGTTACGAGTAGAGCGGTTGTTCCGGCCAGTCTTACTTTTGTGACTTGGTATTACTTTACTGTTTTAGTACTATTCTTATGATAGTGTCGCTGACTACCCACTCTGTGACAGGTACCTCCAGGGGGTAGAGGTAGGCGACGGTGAGGCCGAGGTGGTAGCAGTCGGGCTGAGGGAGCCCTAGTATGCTGTATCATTTACTTTCTCTGCATTTCATTCAGAACTGTAGGTTATTGTGTGGTTCTCGATACCCTTGTGGGGTCGTGTGGATGTTGAGTACTTTCTTGCTGGTTATGCACTACTATTTCCTTTATTGTTCCCGTTGGGCCCGTTTTCTAAACCTTGTGGATTTATGCCGTTTTTCCAATCTGTTTTCAAAACCTAAGGCCGTGTGGGCCTGTTTTCAAAACGGTGAGTTTATACTTTCAACTTGACTGGCCACGGGTATTGTTTAGTCTTCATGCACCATACTACTTCGAACTGTTGTGACTAAATGGGAAAATGATTACTTATGTTCGACTATTGTAACAGCCGCGACGCCGTGCATATACAGAGGAGACTCTGCCCGATTTTTGAGTAAATCTGTATATGTGGCGGGTCTGGGCATGCGCCGGGGAAGGAGGTTTTTAAACAATCAAACAAAAAAAAAAGATGTACGCACTTTACGCGTACTTTGAGGTATCGTTTCTGCTAAAATAAAACCCCCGGGGCGTGACAGGTACCTTCAAGTTACAGCAGATAGTCGACCGATTCTTTTGCATCTTGGACAAGGTATGGGTGGGATTGAGGATTCTTCCCTTACGGTTGTCACCCATAGTTCGACTTTTTGCTGTAGACACTGCGATGGTGGTAGAAATCGTCGAGATGGGGCCTTGGGGTTCTCCTTTGAATTGAGAAAGGAGACCCCCGGGGCTAGCAAATTTTGTTCGTTTGGGCTCGATTTTGGGTGAGCGGACCTAGAGCTTAGAATACTCCTAGTTGGGAATTTGATCGTTGGTCTGGGGATATGCAGCTCGGTTCAGTGCACGGTACTTGGAGGGGCATTAGATTGGGACCAAGCGGTAGGGGTTAACCAGAGTGTCGCACCCCTTCGGTGTCAAGACGGAAGTAGGACCGTATTTCTTGGTTTTTGTCACCAGCTTCCCATGACCAAGGCATAATCGGGAGGATTTTGGGTTGCGAGGCTATTGATTGCGAAGCAGTATAGGTCAGCAGGGGGTTGTTGACTACTTGGCGCTCTGGCATTGGTCACTTTCGGCTAGGATGCCCTGCTTTCGGCTTTCTCTGTGGGGTAGACCTTGTGGTAGGTCTTAGAGCTGAAACCTAGCTTTAGTTTGACCATCGCCTCGGTAGAACGGACAGTCGGAGCGGACAATTCGGGATGGTGGTTATGCTCTGAGCTAGTAGTCCGTGTTGGTGACGGGTGGGTTCGTCGTTTTCAATTAAGGATTACTTGTAGGCGGTGACCCGGCTAGTTGGATTGGCATATCCTGGAGTTTTGTGAGGGTAGTGGTATGGCCTCCCCCTTTTGTTGTCGGGTTATTTTGAACACTTAAGAGCCGTCGGTCCGGGTTGGTGGTAGGACTGGGGTACCTCGATGCATCGCGAGACTTTGGTGGCTGACTGCTCAGCACCGTCAGAGGTGGTCCGTGAACCGGTGGCGTCATAGCAGGGAACTCCAAGTTGAGGAGCAGGCTTACTCGGGTTAGTTTCGAGCGAGAGAGACGGGACGGTAGGGCTGCCAGGCGGGTCGAGCTGTCGTTTGTCCAAAATCTTGGGGCGGTTAGTCCGGTAGTTTTCCATTCAGGGTTACCACCGGGTTTCGCCAAGAGTTCTAGGGCGTTTCGCGTGTCATTGCTTCGGGGGTGGGTATTCGAACGCCCCAGCGACGTCCTTGGGTTTGATGAACAGAATTTTCAGACCCTTCTTGGATCAACTCGCGTACAGACGAAGAGCGTCTACCGGTGACCTTGCAGACTCTCAGGGACCAGAGAGTGTAGGCCAAACTCCAAAGGTGTGAGTTTGGGCCTCGCGAGGTGGGTTTGTTTTTGGGGACGACTAAATGCCAGGAGAGCTTCGAAGAACTCGAAAGAAGGCTAACCAGGGCACCAATACTTGTGTTACCAACACCCGGAGAGGACTATGAAGTGTACTGCGACGCATCAAGGATCGGCCTTGGGGGTGTACTGATGCAACAGGGGAAGGTAATAGCCTATGCATCCAGGCAATTGAAGGATTACGAAAAGAACTACCCGATACATGATTTGGAGCTGGCTGCAGTGGTCTTCGTTCTAAAGTTATGGAGACACTACCTCTTTGGTGTTCACTATAACGTCTTTTCAGACCACCAAAGTCTTAAGTACCTGTTCACCCAAAAGGAGCTAAATTTGCGGCAGAGGCGGTAGCTGGAATTATTGAAGGATTACGACCTAACAATTCAATACCACCCCGGGAAGGCAAACGTGGTGGCGGACGCTTTGAGCAGGAAGGGGCAACCGGAAGAGGCATCGGCACGCGCGATAACTGAGCAGAGCACCTTGATCGCGGATTTCTAACGACTGAAGTTGGAGGTGGTACCAGCGGGCATAGTGGCGCAACTTTTAACTTTGGTGGTCAAGCCGACGCTATTCGAGAAAATTCGGGAAGGACAACAGACGGACTCGCACTTACAACTCGTACGAGACAAGATCTCCCCGGACCAGGAGAACGACTTTGCAGTGGGAGGCGACGGCATCACACGATTCCGCGGGCGGATCTGCGTGCCGGATGCGTCGGAATTGAGAGAGGAGATCCTGGCAGAGGCACACCGCGCCCCTTATGCGGCGCACCCAGGGGGCACGAAGATGTACAGGGACCTCAAGCAGACCTTCTGGTGGCCCAAGCTGAAGGGGGATGTGACACGTTACGTAGCTCATTGCCTGGTATGCCAACAGATAAAAGCAGAGCATCAGCGACCCGCGGGGAAGTTACAGCCTTTACCGGTACCAGAGTGGAAGTGGGATCAGATTACTATGGATTTCGTCACTGGATTTCCACGTTCACAGCCGGGGCACGATGCGATTTGGGTCATAGTAGACCGGTTAACCAAGTCAGCACACTTCCTGCCCATTCTTACAACCTGGACCCGAGATGTAGCACTCGAGAAATTCCAGTGTGCTTGCGGGCGAGGAAGCAGATCTAAACCTTAGTGATTTGCATACCAATGCGCGAATTGCACAGTTTCCGATGCACAAATTTCCGCCCTTTCGATCCGAGTTTGATCTCAGAAATCTGAGGTCGCCAGTGCGACCGTCTCGTCGAATCAAGTGGAAATGGTATAGACCGTTTGCTGATCCGACGGTCGGATCGTCCGGAAATCAGCAAGAAAACTAGTGGGGCCCGCGACTTAAGTGAATAGTAACCCCTGATCTCGGTCCCCTCTCGATCGGTCGTTGGCCATTTCTCTGTCCATAATCCAAACCGAGCAGTATGAGTAGACGTTTCTAGCTAATTTTGACATTCTGAGCGCAATGGCGCTGACGGAATCTCCGTTTGACGAGCCTAAAGCATCGTAAAGCGTGCCGAACTGTACAATTTACAGTATAAGATGGATTTTA
Organism: Tillandsia leiboldiana; assembly: GCA_029204045.2. Lineage (NCBI taxonomy): Eukaryota > Viridiplantae > Streptophyta > Magnoliopsida > Poales > Bromeliaceae > Tillandsia > Tillandsia leiboldiana. Next base: position 43,935,890 of record CM055066.1, on the reverse strand, counting down.
AAAATTATGAAGCTCTTTTTTAGCGAACCAAAATCGCTACCTGATAGGTTTCGTCGAGCCGCGACGCCGCGCATATACAGAGGAGACTCTGCCCGATTGTCGAGTAAATCTGTATATGCGGCGGGTCTCGGTACGTGCCGGGGAGGACCGAATTTCAAAAAAAAAAAATTAGCAACTCTTTCTTTTCCGCTGAGCGAGACCCCCGGGGCGTGACAGATTAAGTTGGTATCAGAGAGGTTTTCTTTTAATCACAACAGCGAAGGTCCAACATCCACGGTAATACCACACATAGCTTCGAGTAAATGAAATGTGTAGGACATAGGGGTGTAGGACGTGAGTGATCGGGGGAGGGGGGGGGGGGGGGAGGGGGAAGTATAGTTTCTTCTCTCTCGATGTAGGCCTGTTGTTCTAGCGGAGACTAGGACTAATGTTTTGGTTGCAGGTGTGTACAGACGATGGTCCGAACTAGAGTGTCGGCCGGGGACGAGGGGGCAGATGCGACGGCATCGACGGCCGCGGAGAACCAACTCCTGCGGCAGCAACTGCGAGAGATGGCGGGGCAACTGGCGACTCTCACCGACCATGTGCGTCAGTTGACGCAACGGCTCCCGACCGCGACGGCGACGGTCGCATCGGCCCCTCCACAGGGGCCAACCGCGCCAGCAGTAGTACCGCAAGTGACGGGGATTGGGGCAGGAATGGCCCCTCCACTGGCCGCAGCGGCCAGGATAGCATCAGCCCAGACTCCGACGCCGGTAGCGGCACCCCCAGCAGCGCCCATGGGACCGGCACCGGGGGCCTTCGGCGGGGGTACCTCGGGGGAGACCCTGATGGCACCCGTTCCTACTATGGCCGCCGCCGTCGCGGGAGAGGGGTTAGCTTCACTGACGGAGCGGGAGCGGGTTCGAGCCAACCTGGCGGATTTCAAGAAATACGATCCACCCATTTTCGAGGGAGAAACGACCGATCCTTGGGTCGTCGAGGACTGGGTGGGATCGATGGAAAAGCTGTTTGAAGACTTGCTCATGGAGGACTGTGAGCGGGTCTCCCTAGCGGTCCACTGTCTAGGGGGAAACGCCCGCTTATGGTGGAAGACGGTGCGCCCCGACCCCACCAAGAGCACCGTGCTTCCATCATGGACGACGTTCAAGCAGGAGCTGTTTGGGGCTTTCTTCACCAACAGCGTCAAAAAGAAACTGGAGGACGACTTGAACCATATCCAGCAGGGGAGCAAGACAGTTATAGAATATCAGCGCGGATTTGTGCGATTGGCGAACTGCGTCCCTTTCGTCATAAGGGACGAAGCCCACAAGGCGCAACTTTTCGTGGATGGTTTACGGAGTGATATCTTCCAAGTGGTACAGGCAGCCGACTTGCACACGTTCCAGCAAGTGGTCGACCGGGCCACCGTGGTCGAGCGCGGGTTCGCAGTTACACGCGCCAAGAGGGAGGCCCCGGCACGGCACGAGGATAGGAAGCGGCAACAGCAGAGCTACGGGGGAGGTTCTTCTACTGGGAGCCGACCCCCCAAGCGGTGGAGACCACAGTCGGAATCACGGAGCGCACCTGCAGAAGGACCGAGACCAGGAGACAGGCCTTGTGTGATCTGCAGGGGAGCGCACCAGGTGTTAGATTGTCCCCAGAGAGTCGATCATTGCTTCCGTTGCGGCAAGCAGGGGCACTTTCGCCGCAACTGCCCCTTGCCACGGGACCAACCTCTTCTGCCGCATCCATGCCTTCGCCACAGTTTTCCGGGCGGGGGAAAGCTCGTTTGGGGTCGACCTCTAGGCCCCCGGCATCACGGCGCGAGGAGGAAAGACAACCTCAACCAGGCGGGCGAGTCTATTCAATGACCCGCCAGGAATCGGACCCGCCGGATGACGTACTTGCAGGTATTACTTCTGTTTCAAATTCCTGTGCTAGAACCCTCTTTGATACTGGAGCAACACACTCTTCCCAAGCATTTTAAACGTTGCCTTGAGTTGCTTGGTCGTAAAGGCCTTAACTCCTGCGTTCTTCGAAGCCCTCCGGAAAGACAAGTGGAGCAGTCGACGCCTGGAGCGGCAAGGGTCAGACGGGAGACATACCGGTAACCGCGATTATGCAGCTGGGCGGATCAACAGCAGACTTTTGGTGGCTTAAATTGACAAGGGATGTAGCACATCTCGTGGCTCGCTTTTGGGGTTGGACATCGATTAAAGGCCGAACTTTAGCGCCCGGCGGGAAAACTGCAATCTCTCCTAGTGCCAGCGAGAAATGAGAAGATCACGAGGGGCGCAAGGCAATGGGAAGCGCAAGTCGGACATGTTTGGCCACTGTCCCCAGGTATTGGATTCCTGGCGTATTTAAGTTTCGGGGACGAAACTTCTTTTAAGGTGTGAGTGATGTAGCACTCGAGAAATTCTAGTGTGCTTGCGGGCGAGGAAGCAGATCTAAACCTTAGTGATTTGCATACCGGTGCACGAATTGCACAGTTTCCGATGCACAAATTTTCGTCCTTTCGATCCGAGTTTGATCTCGGAAATCTGAGGTCGCCAGTGCGACCGTCTCATCGAATCAAGTGGAAATGGTATAGACCGTTTGCTGATCCGACGGTCGGATCGTCCGGAAATCAGCAAGAAAACTAGTGGGGACCGCGACTTAAGTGAATAGTAACCCCTAATTTCGGTCCCCTCTCGATCGGTCGTTGGCCATTTCACTGTCCATAATCCAAACCTAGCAGTATGAGTAGACGTTTCTAGCTAATTTTGACGTTCTGAGCGCAATGGCGCTGACGGAATCTCCGTTTGACGAGCCTAAAGCATCGTAAAGCATGCCGAACTGTACAATTTATAGTATAAGATGGATTTTAAAAATTATGAAGCTCTTCTTTAGCGAACCAAAATCGCTACCTGATAGGTTTCGTCGAGCCGCGACGCCGTGCATATACAGAGGAGACTCTGCCCGATTGTCGAGTAAATCTGTATATGCGGCGGGTCTGGGCACGTGCCGGGGAGGACCGAATTTCAAAAAAAAAAAATTAGCAACTCTTTCTTTTCCGCTGAGCGAGACCCCCGGGGCGTGACACGAGAGCGATTAGCTCAGGTCTACATCAGCGAGATCGTGAGACTGCATGGAGTGCCGGCATCGATCACCTCGGATAGAGACACGCGCTTTGTCTCAAAGTTTTGGCAGAGTCTACAGCGGGCCCTGGGGACCAAACTACATTTCAGCACAGCCTTCCACCCCTAGACGGACGGATAGTCGGAGCGAGTGATACAGACCCTCGAGGACCTGTTTCGCGCCTGTGTACTTGACTGGGGGGTCGGTGGGTCACGCTACCTACCCCTCGTGGAATTCGCCTACAACAACAGCTACCAGGCCAGCATCCAGATGGCGCCCTACGAAGCCTTATACGGGAGACGCTGCCGGTCCCCGATCTGTTGGGACGACATGGGAGAACGAAAATTTTTGGGACCCGACTTGGTGGAAGAAACTGAAGAAAAGGTACGCCTCATCAAGCAGCGTTTACTGGCCGCCCAAAGCCGACAGAAGAGCTACGCAGACCAGAGGCGCCGCGACTTGGTATTCCAAGTGGGAGAGCACATGTTCTTGCGGGTCTCGCCATCCAGAGGAATCAAGCATTTCGGGCTGAAGAGCAAGCCGAGCCCACGATTTTTGGGGCCATTCGAGATCTTGGAGCGCATTGGCCCAGTAGCGTACCGCCTTGCCCTACCACCAAACCTCGACCGAGTCCACGATGTATTCCACGTGTCCATTCTCCGGAAGTACCTATCCGTCCCATCACACATTTTGGACGTCTCCGCGCTCGAGCTCAAGGAGGACCTAAGCTTCGAGGAAACCCCGGTGCGTATCCTAGCAAGAGAAAGCAAAGCGCTGCGAAACCGAGTCATCCCCTACTTGAAGGTGCTCTGGAACAACCAGGAGGAGCGAGAAGCGACGTGGGAGCTGGAGTCAGAAATGAGGGAGTGCTACCCCGATCTTTTCACCGCAACCCAGGATTGAGTTTCGGGGATGAAACTCGTTTTAAGAGGTGAGTGGTGTAGTAGCCGCGGGTTTTAAAATACTTTGGTTCTCTTCGTTAGTTTTATTTTGCACCGCGGTTCGCTTAAGGGGTGCGGAGGGTGGGCTAATATTTCTTTGTTTCTGGGCAGACCGTCGGGGCTCGCGGGTATTTTTAGACAATAAAGCTCGCGAAACGGAGAACGGCGACGCGATCGGTGTTGGATTCCGACTCCGGAATCTCCCGGAATAAATTCCGGAAGGTTGCTAGCAGTTTAGACGACTTACACGGTCTTCGAGGCAGACCGGACCCTGGTTCGTGACCGATCGCCCTAGTCTTTCTGTTTGAGGTCTGGGTTAATTCCCACTGTTCTTTTCGACCGCTCGGTTTAACTCGTGGTTTGGGGTTGGGGTTCGGCTATTTCCCACTTCTCGCACCCTAGGCGTACAATACCCGAGCGCGGACGAGGAGCCGCCTTCCCCCAACGCTACCTTCTTCCCATCGATCGGCGTGGAGAACCGAAGCGGGGCGACCGAGGAGAGGGAGGAACGACCGCACACCCGTCGAAACCGGGCATGCAAGAACGGGACGATCCCCCTTGTTCAACCCTAGCCGACGAAACCGAGGTGAGCCGTGTTTTCGTTTCCTCTTTTCGTTTCTTGTTTCGAGCAATGGGAGGGAGTTCTTGGAGTTTTCAGAGGTGGGGCACCCAATGCCCTAGGAGGCGGGGGAGGGGCGAGCCACCCGCCGGCAGGGCACCCGCTCGGGCTTGATGCCGCGTGGGGCCGCCCGGGCCTGCGGGCAGCTCCCCCGCGCAGGATGGGCGCCGCGCGGGGCCACCCGCATGCGGGGGCGCCGCGCGGGGTCTGGCACCGCGCGGGGCAGCCCGCGCATGCGGGCAGTGCACCAGCGCGGGGCTGGGCGCCGCGCGGGGCAGCCCGCGCATGCGGGCAGTGCACCCGCGCGGGCTGGGCGTCGCGCGGGGCCGCCCGCATGCGGGGGCGCCGCGCGGGGCTGCGCGCCGAGCGAGGCAGCCCGCGCGTGCGGGCAGTGCACCGCGCGGGCCGGGCGCCGTGCGGGTCTGACACCGCACGGGCCCATACGCGCGCGGGCTGCGAGACGGCGCGAGGTCACCTCCGCCACGATCTCCGACGTCGCCCCCGTCGGAACCAAGGGCCCCGTTCCGGGACAGGAACCGGATAGTGTAATTGTTTTTCATTGACGGCGTCTGGTGGGTACTGATTCTCTTCCCGGGGATTCCTTTGTAGTTTCGGGGAGCGCGCCGGGACGCGGGGGAGTCGAGAGTTGATCACTACACGTGACAGGTGGGTTTTTGCTTTGGGATTTAGCGTCGGGGTTCCAGCAATTGTACCTTGTTTAAAATAAGTAATTAATCGCGCTAATATGGTTACTTTGCTCGGATATATGGTATTATGGTTACTTTGCTCGGATATGTGGTATTATGGTTACTATGCTCGGATATGTGGTACTATGGTTACTTTGCTCGAGGCTGCAGCACGCGCACCCGCGGTTTGGCCACCGCAAAGGGTGCGCTTTTCTAGAAAAGTGGTCTATGACCCGTGTATACCCACGAGGACGTAGTGGGGCCCCTGTAGTTGTGGGGTTTGGATGCGCCGAGGTGCGAGCGGTGCGACCCGTCGGTTTAGTTGTCCGATGTGGTCGGGTATTGCAGGGTTACAGGCGACCCGTCGGTTTAGTTGTCCGACGTGGTCGGGTATTGCAGGGTTACAGGCGACCTGTCGGTTTAGTTGTCCGACGTGGTCGGGTATTGCAGGGTTACAGGCGACCCGTCGGTTTAGTTGTCCGACGTGGTCGGGCATTGCAGGTTTACAGGTGTTCGTATTACTTTTCTGTAATACTCGTGAAACCTGAGTCTATATAAAGAGTGAAATTCAAGTGTGATTGTGTGAGAGGAAACAAATTTTAACCTTAGTGGTGTGCTTTCTGGTGGGCGAAGGGCATAGTTTCCGAAGCACAAATTCTGCCTTTCCGATCCAAGTATGATCTCAGAAATCTGAGGTCTCCAGCGCGACCGTCTCATCGAATCGAGTGAAAATGGTATAGACCGTTCGCTGATCCGACGGTCGGATCGTCCTGAACTTAGTAAGGAAACTAGCGGGACCCGTGACTTAAGTGAATAGTAACCCCCTGATTTATTTTCCTCGCTAGTCAACGTCGGCCGATCGACTATCGGGAGTCCGAATCTGGCGATCCAGGTAGTCGATTTGAATGGCGTCAATGTTCTGAGCGCAGTGGCGCTGACCAAATCTCCGTTTGACAAGCCGGTTGTCTCGAAAAGCATGAAAATGGGAAAAGTGTTAGTATTTTGTGAAGAAGCTTAATATTTTATGTACCAAGTGTGTGGATCTTGGAGGGGAGGGACCTTTGTGCTTTTTGGCTTCAGCTAGGGATCCAGATCAAAATATATAGAACTAGAGGACTTCTTTTGCTTTCTAGTTGCAAAGTACATAAGAAGCGACTAGGGCATCGTTGGGTAGAACCCTAGCCGCAACTCTCTTGCAACCGCAACCACCCACGACTCCTCCTCTCCCTCTGCTACCTATCCCGCACAGCTGCGCCGCCGGCCGCCGCCCCTGATCGCCGGAAAAAGCAAGGGGTCCTCAAGGAAAACTCTTGATCTTGGGTTGGTAGAAGAAGAAGAGCACCCGAGCCCCTAGACCTGAGCCCAGACCTCTCTGCGGTCATCTCCTACATCCAGAAGACGAGCCGAGGTGGACTGGTGCACCGCCGTGGCCGCGCGACGCTGGGAAGACCACTTTCTTCTTCCTCGGATCCAATCAAGGTGAGCCTCCCTTACTCTTGGTTAATTTTGTTTTCAAGCATCTGCAGTCGGTTTTCCTCGTTCTTAGGGTGCTCCTGATGGAGCCGCGGCCTCGGAGAGGCGCCGGGTTGCCGGCGGGAGCAAGTAGCCCGCCGGAACCCTAATCTGCTCCACCCTTGGGCCGTGGTGATTCCGACGGTTTTTGTCGAAAAATAATATGCTCAGAAGCTTCTTCTAGTCCTGTACAAGCTTCCCATAAAGTTTGGGAAGACTTGGTGTAGTGTGGAGACGGTGGTGCCGTGCCCTAATTTCGGGTTTGTGAGGGCCGGCCGAGCTTGTTGCTCCGGCGCCGCCGCGGCCTCTCGTCGCCGGCCAAGGCTCCATTTGCCTTCCTATGGTCGAGAAGGACCCAAGAATGCCTATGCATGGGGCCCATGCAGACCGGACCAAGATCCACCATTAATGGACCTTGGTTGGCCGCGTTAATGGCGACCGGCCATCCGCCGCTTGCCGGTGGGCATGGGTTGCCCAGGTCTTCATTAAGCAACCTTTAGAAGCTTTGGGTGCTGTCCATTGCACCCAGAAATCCATGGATGGAAAGTCGCCATTGTTGAAGCCCAAGCTTGACCCGAGCTTGGCCGCCACCGTCGCCGCCGTGACCTCGTCACCGGGCACGGGTCCAAGTAAGTTCGGGGGATGTGTTAGCACCTGCTGGTGCACTTGTTCGAGGCCCAAAACCCCGGAATAGGAAATTGCCATTTTCGGGTTTTATGATCGTCTTCTTCATCTTGTTGCTCGGCCACCCGAGAATGCAAGATGCCCCAGACTTCTTGGGGATGCTCCTGCAGCCTAGGAGAACTTCTCCTTCCAAGTTAGAAGGGCCCAGGTGCAGTAATTGCTGAGATCAAGCTCGGGCATGGGTTGGAGTACTTGTTTTATATTGTTGCACCCTAGGTGTTTGATGAAATGCCTAAGAGAGGTTTTGTTTGGAATTTGGCTTCGAGCATAATATGAATGTTGCTCCTTTTTGTTCCATGAGCTTAGTGCTCACTTCAGATCAAAGCAGATCTGTGTGGATTGGTGTGTGGAGCAAGGTGGTCATGGTAGAAAGCAAGGGTACTGGATCTGCTGATCCAGCAGTCTTGAGTTGCAAAAAGGGCAAGCCTAGGTGTCCTGGTGTTGTCCAGAGACATTTGATCCAAGTTATTTTTAATTGGGGACATGTAGGGTGAAAGATATAGCATTTTTAAGCTTTATGTCTAATAGTTGGCGATGGTAGTGTTTGGGACTTTTTGCGAAGCCGTGACGGTGGGCTCCTGGCTAATTTGGGGTCACTAGACGTGATTCTCGCATCGGTTTTCGGTTTCGTTGAGCAGAAGAAACGAAAATGCATTTAAGCGATGTCAGAGGGGTATTTTATGGCCCAAAGTTTTCCTCGGGTTCTGTGCTGCTGCAAATGGGTGAGCACGGTGTTCAGCGGGTCGAGTGTCACTTACTGGAAGTGACGGTTCGTAAAAATAATATCCCAGTTAAGAGAACGAACGAAAACGGATCTCAAATTATTGTAAAAGTGTATTTGGGTAAAACCCTAGGGGTTAATTGGTAATTGAAGGTTGCTGTACACAGAGTGTCAGTAGGTTGGATATGTGCGAGTCTAGTTCTGACTACAGTTTCTGTTCAGGGCCCAGCGGTTCAGCACCAGTCTAGACTAGCGGTAGTTCGGGATCGGCCTACAATCGGGGCGCTCGTTCGACTGACTTCGAGGTGGGTTTCCTTTGAGCCTAAGTATAGAACCGGTGTTCTTGGATAGTTACTAACTGCATATTATTGGTACTAATGCTGACGGTCTCTATGATTGCGATATTATCCTGTATCTTGGTGACTGTGCTCGTAGTTGCGACACGCGCACCCGCGGTCTGGCCACCGCAAAGGGTGCTCTTTTGCGGGAAAGCGGTCTTCGACCCGTGTTAACCCACGAGGTGAGGTAGTGGGGGCCCCCGTAGGTGTGGGGTTTGAGGCATCAAAAGGGGGGGGAGTGGTGCGACCTGTCGGGATAGGTGTCCGACGAGGTCAGGTGCCCCAAGGTGTGAGCGGTGCGATCTGTCGGGGTAGGTGCCCGACGAGATCAAGGTGCGTAGGTGCTACAGGTATTACAGGTGTTGCAGGTGTTCGCGTGTTACCTTTCCAGTGAGCCGAGCGGTTGCTCCGGATAGTCTTACTGTTGGGTTTGACATTCTTTCTTGCTTCTTATTAGTATCGCATGTCGCTGACTACCCACTCCGTGACAGGTTCTTCCAGGGGTGAGCGGTAGACGACGGTGAGGTCGAGGCAGGAGTGGTCGGGCAGTGAGGAGCCCTAGTCTGTATCTCCTTTACTTTTCCCTGCATTTCGTTTGGTACTGTAGGTTACGGTGTGGTTCGCGATACCCTTGTGGGGTCGGTGTGGATGTTGATTACTTTTGCTCTGGATATGGAATAATGGTTCTTTTATTATCCCCGTTCGGCCGTTTTCCAAAGCAAACCAACTAGAAAAGAAAAGAAAAGAACTTCGAAAACTATCTTTCAAAATCTGGGGTCGTGTGGACCCGTTTTCCAAACCATGTGGATTTATGGGATTTCAAAACTGTTTTCAAAACCTTGGGTCGTGTGGACCTGTTTTCCAAACCCTGTGGATTTATGTCATCTTTCCAAACTGTTTTCAAAACCTTGGGTCGTGTGGACCTGCTTTCAAAACTGTGAGTTTATCCTTTCAACTTGACTGGCCTCGGGCATTGTTGTTAGTCTGCATTCGTAGTTAGATCCCAAACTGTTGTGATTAAATGAATGGTTGTATTCAACTGCTGTAGTAGCCGCGACGCCGTGCATATACAGAGGAGACTCTGCCCGTTTGTCGAGTAAATCTGTATATGCGGCGGGTCTGGGCACGTGCCGGGGAGGACCGAATTTCAAAAAAAAAAAAAAAAAAAAATTAGCAACTCTTTCTTTTCCGCTGAGCGAGACCCCCGGGGCGTGACAGCTTAAGATGGTATCAGAGAGGTTTTCCTTTTAATCACAACAGCGAAGGTCCAACATCCACGGTAATACCACACGTAGCTTCGAGTAAATGAAATGTGTAGGACATAGGGGTGTAGGACGTGAGTGATCGTGGGGGGGGGAACGGGAGATTAGCGAAACCTTTTCGTACCGGGTATTCCTGAATATGCTAGGACTGACGTGTTTTCTTTGTTGCGACAGATAGAACTCCGGCCCCGTGATTAGACGTCGCCAGGAATGGACTTTGCGGCCGAGACGAACCGCATATTGCGCAACCAGCTGCGCGATGTGGCTGGGCAGCTGCTGACCCTCGCGGAGCGCTTGAGTATGCTGACCCAGGAGCTTGAGGGAGTCGACCACGTCCAGCGCGGCACCGGCGGTGTTATCCCTCGCGGGACGCTACCAACGGGCTTTCCCACCCCCCAGGAAGCGGCCAACTTAGCCGTACGCGCGGAGCTAGAGCGTACTCGACGGGCATGCCCCGACCCCGGTCCGACAGGGGATCCCTACCAGAAGGGTCGGGCGACCAAGCGCCAGAAGATAGGGCAGAAACCCAGGCAGTCGACGAGGGAGGGACCTGAACCACCAAAGCCGTGCGTCATTTGCGATAGTGCGCATTCAACGATGGATTGTCCTTGGCGAGACGAACACTGCTTCCGATGTGGCAGGCCGGGTCACACGCGTTACGCGTGCCCCCGGAAGCCGGCCGTCACTAGACCCCCAGCGCCGAGACTCGACGACCCACGCACGACGGACTCCTTCAACACCGGGTCCCTACCCCGCCACGCCGTATGTCGTTGGCCCAAGGATTGTGGGCGGACTTCCCCAGCCGCCCCGGAGAATGGTGACGCGACGTCCCGGAATGGGGATTAGTAGGTAATCCCTTGCATGTCTTCTCTCTAGTTAGGCCTTAATCCCTTTATTGTTCCTTTCGCACTGTACGTTTGTACTTATGTCTTGCGCGTAAGTTCCTTCCCTAGTTACGCCTTAAGGGGTCGGACACCCTGTAGTAATCCTATGCCCCCGGGATTTGGTAGTGATCTCACTGGGGGAATGTGGCGTAGTGCTTAGGATAGCTTGGCTCACGTGAGGAGCACCAGGTACGGCTGCTGTATTTTGGGTTCCCTGAGAATGTGTACCTAGCGTGTAAGAGCATCTCCTTCCCAACAATCATCTCATCGACGCGGGCTAGAAGATTGGTGGAGGGCGGGTGCGTGGCCTACCTGGCATCGGTGGATATAGTTACCCGACCCTCGGCGACACCTTCGGACACCCCAGTGGTGAGGGATTTTCCCGGTGTCTTCCCGACGGAACTGCCCGGGATACCTCCTGAACGAGAGGTGGTATTTCCCATCGAACTCTTACCGGGTACTCAACCTATCACGAAGGCGCCCTACCGAATGTCCTTTGCGGAGTTGAAGGAGCTTAAGGCGCAACTGGAGGACCTCTTGGACAAAGGGTTTATCAGACCGAGTGTGTCACCCTGGGGCGCACCAGTACTCTTTGTACGGAAGAAAGACGGAAACCTGCGTCTCTACATCGACTACAGGGGGACAAACAAGGTTACAGTGAAGAGTAAGTACCCCCTGCCCAGTATAGACGACCTCTTCGACCAGCTGCGTGTTGGCGACGAGTGGAAGTAGTCCGTGTTGGCGACGGGTGGGTTCGTCATTTTCAAAGGAAGATTATTTGTAGGCAGTGACCCGGCTAGTAGGATCGACACGTCCTGGAGTTTCTGGTAGTTTTAGTGTGGCTCCCCCCTTTGTTTTCGGGTTATTTTTTTTTTGGGCACTTAGGGGCCCGCCGTTCCGGGTTCGGTGGTAGGACCGGAGTACCTCGACGTATCGCGAGACTTTAGTTGCTGACTGTGCAGCACCTTCGGAGGTGGTCTGCGAACCGGTGGCGTCGTAACAGAGAACTCCAAGTCGAGGAGCAGGCTTACTCGGGTTAGTTTCGATCAAGGGGGGACGGGACGATAGGGTTGCCGGGCGGGTTGAGCCCGTCGGCTGTCTGAAATCTTGGGGCGGTGCAGCCCGGTAGTTTCCCGTTCAGGGTTGCCACCGAGTCTCGCTGAGAGATATAGGGCGTTTCGCGTGTCCTTTCGTCGGGGGTGGATATCTGAACGCCCAGCGATGTCCATGGGTATAATGAACAGAATTTTCAGACCCTTCTTGGATCAACCCGTGTACAGACGAGGAGCGTTTACGAGTGACCTTGCAAACTCTCAGGGACCAGAGAGGGTGGGCCAAACTCAAAAGGTGTGAGTTTGGGCATCGCAAGGTGGACTTTTGGGACGGCTAAAGTCAGGAGAGCTGCGAAGAGCGCAAGGTTAGGCTAACACGGGCACCAGTGTACGCGCTATTGGCACCGGTGAAAATTTTGAGGTTTATGGTGATGCATCACGGAGCGGAATTGGAAGTGTGTTAAGGTAACGGGGAGAGTTAAGACCTTAAGCAGACATGTGGTGGCATAAATTGACGAGGGACGCGAAGTCACTAAGAGCACAGGTCAGACATACTTGAGCGTCATTCCCTTTTAATTGAGGCCTAATGTATCTAAGTTTCGAGGACGAAACTTCTTTTAAGGTGTTAGTGATGTAATACTCGTGAAACCTGAGTCTATATAAAGAGTGAAATTCAAGTGTGATTGTGTGAGAGGAAACAAATTTTAACCTTAGTGGTGTGCTTTCGGGTGGGCGAAGGGCACAGTTTCCGAAGCACAAATTCTGCCTTTCCGATCCGAGTATGATCTCAGAAATCTGAGGTCTCCAGCGCGACCGTCTCATCGAATCGAGTGAAAATGGTATAGACCGTTCGCTGATCCGACGGTCGGATCGTCCTGAACTTAGTAAGGAAACTAGCGGGACCCGTGACTTAAGTGAATAGTAACCCCCTGATTTATTTTCCTCACTAGCCAACGTCGGCCGATCGACTATCGGGAGTCCGAATCTGGCGATCCAGGTAGTCGATTTGAATGGCGTCGTTATTTTGAGCGCAGTGGCGCTGACCAAATCTCCGTTTGACAAGCCGGTTGTCTCGAAAAGCGTGTAAATGGAAAAGTGTTAGTATTTTGTGAAGAAGCTTAATATTTTATGTACCAAGTGTGTGGATCTTGGAGGGGAGGGACCTTGTGCTTTTTGGCTTCAGCTAGGGATCCAGATCAAAATATATAGAACTAGAGGACTTCTTTTGCATTCCTAGTTGCAAAGTACATAAGAAGCGACTAGGCATCGTTGGTAGAACCCTAGCCGCAACTCTCTTGCAACCCGCAAGCCACCCACGACTCCTCCTCTCCCTCTGCTACCTATCCCGCACAGCTGCGCCGCCGCCGCCGCCACCTGATCGCCGAAAAAAGCAACGGGTCCTCAAGGAAAACTCTTGATCTTGGTTGGTAGAAGAAGAAGAGCACCCGAGCCCCTAGACCTGATCCCAGACCTCTCTGCGGTCATCTCCGACATCCAGAAGACGAGCCGAGGTGGACTGGTGCAGCCGCCGTGGCCGCACGACGCCGGGAAGACCACTTTCTTCTTCCCTCGGATCCAATCAAGGTGAGCCTCCCTTACTCTTGGTTAATTTTGGTTTTCAAGCATCTGCAGTCGGTTTTTCCTCGTTCTTGGGGTGCTCCTGATGGAGCCGCGGCCTCGGAGAGGCCGCCGGGTTGCCGGCGGGAGCAAGTAGCCCGCCGGAAACCCTAATCTGCTCCACCCTTGAGCCGTGGTGATTCCGAGTTTTTGTCAGAAAATAATATGCTCAGAAGCTTCTTCTAGTCCTGTACAAGCTTCCCATAAAGTTGGGAAGACTTGGTGTAGTGTGAGACGGTGGTGCCGTGCCCTAATTTTCTGGTTTGTGAGGGCCGGCCGAGCTTGTTGCTCCGCGCCACCCAGCGGCCCTCTCGTCGCCGGCCAAGGCTCCAATTGCCTTCCTATGTCGAGAAGGACCCAAGAATGCCTGATGCATGGGGCCCATGCAGACCGAACCAAGATCCACCAGTAATGGACCCTTGGTTGGGCCAGCGAGTAATGGCGGCCGGCCATCCGCCGCTTACCGGTGGGCATGGTTGCCCAGATCTTCATTAAGCAACCTTTAGAGAAGCTTTGGGGTGCTGTCCATTGCACCCAGAAATCCATGGATGGAAAGTCGCCATTGTTGAAGCCCAAGCTTGACCCGAGCTTGGCCGCCACCGTCGCCGCCGTGACCTCGTCACCGGGCACGGGTCCAAGTAGTTCGGGGGATGTGTTAGCACCTGCTGGTGCACTTGTTCGAGGCCCAAAACCCCGGAATTGGAAATTGCCATTTTCGGGTTTTATGATCGTCTTCTTCATCTTGTTGCTCGGCCACCCGAGAAGCAAGATGCCCCAGACTTCTTGGGATGCTCCTGCAGCCTAGGAGAACTTCTCCTTCCAAGTTAGAAGGGCCCAGGTGCAGTAATTGCTGAGATCAAGCTCGGGCATGGGTTGGAGTACTTGTTTTATATTGTTGCAACCCTAGTTGTTTGATGAATGCCTAAGAGAGGTTTTTTTTGGAATTTGGCTTCGAGCATAATATAATGTTGATCCTTTTTGTTCCTTGAGCTTCGTGCTCACTTCAGATCAAAGCAGATCTGTGTGGATTGGTTTGTGAGCAAGGTGGTCATGGTAGAAAGCAAGGGTACTGGATCTGCTGATCCAGCAGTCTTGAGTTGCAAAAAGGGCAAGCCTGGGTGTCCTGGTGTTGTCCAGAGACATTTGATCCAAGTTATTTTTAATTGGGGACATGTAGGGTGAAAGATATAGCATTTTTAAGCTTTACGTCTAATAGTTGGCGATGGTAGTGTTTGGGACTTTTTGCGAAGCCGTGACGGTGGGCTCCTGGCTAATTTGGGGTCACTGGACGTGATGCTCGCATCGGTTTTCGGTTTCGTTGAGCAGAAGAAACGAAAATGCGTTTAAGCGATGTCAGAGGGGTATTTTATGGCCTAAAGTTTTCCTCGGGTTCTGTGCTGCTGCAAATGGGTGAGCACGGTGTTCAGCGGGTCGAGTGTCACTTACTGGAAGTGACGGTTCGTAAAAATAATATCCCAGTTAAGAGAACGAACGAAAACGGATCTGAAATTATTGTAAAAGTGTATTTGGGTAAAACCCTAGGGGTTAAGTGGTAATTGAAGGCTGCTGTACACAGAGTGTCAGTAGGTTGGATATGTGCGAGTCTAGTTCTGACTACAGTTTCTGTTCAGGGCCCAGCGGTTCAGCTCCACTCTAGACTAGCGGGAGTTCGGGATCGGCCTACAATCGGGGGGCTCATTCGACTGACTTCGAGGTGGGTTTCCTATGAGCCTAAGTATAGATCCTTTGTTCTTGGATAGTTACTAATGCATATTTTGGTACTAATGCTGACGGTCTCTATGATTGCGATATTATCCTGTATCTTGGTGACTGTGCTCGTAGTTGCGACACGCGCACCCGCGGTCTGGCCACCGCAAAGGGTGCTCTTTCCGGGAAAGCGGTCTTCGACCTGTGTTAACCCACGAGGTGAGGTAGTGGGGGCCCCCGTAGGTGGGGGTTTGAGGCATCAAAAGGGGGAGAGGTGGCGACCTGTCGGGATAGGTGTCCGACGAGGTCAGGTGCCCAAGGTGTGAGCGGTGCGATCTGTCGGGGTAGGTGCCCGACGAGATCAAGGTGCGTAGGTGCTACAGGTATTACAGGTGTTGCAGGTGTTCGCGTGTTACCTTTCCAGTGAGCCGAGTGGTTGCTCCAGATTTCTTACTGTTGGGTTTGACATTCTTCTTGCTTCTTATTAGTATCGCATGTCGCTGACTACCCACTCCGTGACAGGTTCTTCCAGGGTGAGCGGTAGACGACGGTGAGGTCGAGGCAGGAGTGGTCGGGCAGTGAGGAGCCCTAGTCTGTATCTCCTTTACTTTTCCCTGCATTTCGTTTGGTACTGTAGGTTACGGTGTGGTTCGCATACCCTTGTGGGGTCGGTGTGGATGTTGATTACTTTTGCTCTGGATATGGAATAATGGTTCTTTTATTATCCCCTTCGGCCGTTTTCCAAAACAAACCAACTAGAAAAGAAAAGAAAAGAACTTCGAAAACTATCTTTCAAAATCTGGGGTCGTGTGGACCCGTTTTCCAAACCATGTGGATTTATGGTATTTCAAAACTGTTTTCAAAACCTTGGGTCGTGGGACCTGTTTTTCCAAACCCCTGTTGGATTTATTCATCTTTCCAAACTGTTTTTCAAAACTTGGGTTCGTGGTGGACCTGCTTTCAAAACTGTGGTTTATCCTTTCAACTTTGACCGTGGCCTCGGGCATTGCTGTTAGTCTGCATTCGTAGTTAGATCCCGGAACGTTATTGTGATTAAATGAATGGTTGTATTCAACTGCTGTAGTA